>JARNGD010000154.1:0-81537 GCA_031001845.1 Achaetomiella virescens
ACTTAAAGTATGCGTTCTTCCTATAGTTAAAGTAAGTGACCTAAGACTTATTCCTTCTTCTTACTTCCGCTCTACTTTCTGTATAGCGTTTACGTCTATAGTACTAGAGTATATGCTACAAGATATGCTAGGGTACTAACGCTTCCTTCCGACGTTCGCCCTAGTATTGGTTTTGAGCTACGCCGCTCCCGTCCTTTCCGCTATGTTTACGCTAATATAGGCGATCGTCGATCCTGATTGCTATTGCGGTAATTCGTCGAGTGAGTCCGGTCCATCGACCTTATATAGCTCGTCCTTAACCTTCCTTAATGCTGTCGTAGAACAACTGCATTAAGCCTTCTTCATTGATCTTAGTACGAAGTGAGTCCTGCCGGAACTGAGTAGCGTAGTTCGCGGCCGACTTAATCTATCGAAGTCGTACAAGTCGTTCCTACGCGTGGAGTTTTCGTCTACGTCTCTAAACACCTTCCGGAGCTCCTCTCGAACCTAGTATAGCTACTAAAACCTGCTAAGTGAACTCATTCTAGTCGTCCTCATCCGGGTTCTTTGGTAGTCGTTAAGAGTCGGCTCGAACTACTTGAGTACTCTTCCCTCTAGGCGTAAGGCAGCGAAGCCGACCTTCGAAGCCTCGTTAGCGAAACGCTTAGGGTAGTATAAGAGGTAGGCCTTCATTAGAACGAGCCATCTAGCAAGCTTATCCTTGCCGCCTCCGAACTTAGCTGGAGCCTCGAGCTTGGCTTTAATAGCCGTAGCCACTTAGAGCCTAGCGTTCTCAGCTCTAGTTAAGCGATGCGCTCGTTGATAGGTCAAGCATCTGCTAGACTTAGGCTGCCGTCAGGGTGATAGTAGCTACCGTAGAGGGGTAGGCGTACTCGGGGTATTAGCCGCTATAATAGAAGTCGTATACCTTTAGTCAAGTCCGTAATAGACCAAAGATAGAGTAAGCAACATTATAACGAATGGTCGGGTCCCTACGTCTAAGAGGGACTCCTAAAAGTGTTTCCAGGGATTGGATGACTATTCGGTAGGGCTAAAGGGTCTCAACAAGAAGCATAATCAATGCAACTATCTTAATAGTACCAGTGTATGAAGACCATGATTGCTTACTAAGGAAGTTACTATAGTGCCTATAGGCCTAGAGATCGTAGACTATATGCTTCCTCCTTAGGTACCTTATACTTAGATTACCTTAGATCACTAGTAATCGCGGGTGAGCTTTAGCGGCTCACCTCGCTTATCTATCGCTCGTAGAAATCCTACCCCTGGCTTACCTTTGCAAAGAGGTGATTCCTATATTATACTTTTAGCCCTATAGCCGCGCCTCCTTGTCCCTGATTGGCGCTTATGGCCGTCTGCAGGCCCCACCCGGCTTTGTTATATAGTTGGTTCTTGACATCACGACTACTGGTCTAAGATAGTTGCGAATAATTGAGTCTCTTACGTTGTAACAATACTATTTTCCTTTACATTGCTACAACCCTCTATTCCACTACTTAAAAATAATACTATTGTATTCCTCTAATTGCGAGAGTCCTCCTGATACAGGTCGGCCGGGTTAATGCAAGTGTGGGTGCTAAGAGGTTAAGAATCGTATTAAAGTAATAGTTGAAACTGCTTTTAAGGCGCATTTTTAGTTACATTGCCACAACCCTCTATTCCACCCACTTAAAAGTAATACCATTGTATTGCGCTAATTAGGAGGATCCTCCCCTAATATAAATATATATATATTGATACCCCGATACGCCTTTTAGGCTTCCCGGTCCAGCTATCTGGCTGCTATATAGGAAAACCGTGCCGTTGCCGGCCGGGTGAAAAACCTATATCTCCCTAGAGGGCCTTCGAGTTAGACTTCGTCGTACTACAGTAAAAGAGAGGTTGGGTTACACCACCCCTCTACATGCCTCCCTCTCTACCTAGCCATCCTGGCTAGCCCTTCAACCCTCTAGGCAAAGAAAGCTTCAGCTGCTCGAGGCAAAGAGAGCTTTAGCTGCTTAGGATCCCTCGCTGCCTGCTCCTGAGCGGCTACCATCGAAGGAACCCTCCCCCGAGGCCGCTTTCTCCTTACTTCCTGAAACCCTCCTCCTCTCCCCCCCCTAGGCCTCTCCCCCCCCCCCCCCCCCCCCCCCCGGGCTAGGCGAATAGGAAGGTCGTTTGCCTAGCCTAGCTATTGCTGCTGCTGCTGTATTTCGAAGGTCCTCGGCCGAAACTGGTAGGCTTCTTTAGCCTTTGCCCGGGCCCGTACCGCCTCCGGGCACCACCGAACCTAGGCTGGATGCCGTCCTCCGTAGGCCGCGTAGCGGAGAGGTACGCTGCCGGCCTCCTTCTAGTTGTAGGTAGGGCATTGAGCCTCTCCTGCCCTCCCCCCTTCTCCGTAGGCCCCCGTCCTATACCGGGGGAAAGAGGGGACTTCCTATAGAACCTTTGGGTATGCCCCCATTCCCAATACTTATAGCATTGGTCGGCTGAAGGGCTCCCTAGTACGGCTCGTAGTGGAATAGCTGAGCCCGCCAGATCACCCCTTCCTCGCAGGCCTTCTTTGCCTCCTCCTGGCTAGTCAAAGTGACTAGAACCGTTGCCCTAGTAATGCCTTCCAACGTTGGGATCCGGAATTTTGCCCTTTTAGCCGACTAGAGGGCAAGCTCCTGCCGGAATTCTTCCTCTATAACCCCGGATAGCTCCTTCTTAAGACTCCCTTGACTAGGACTGCGTAGGTCCTCTTCGCCTCCCTCGCGGCCTCGCCGAAGGCCTTCATTATCCACTCTTAGTTTTCCGTAAGCCACTCCTTTACCTTCGAATCCTCGAAGGTAACGATGATATCCCCGCTTGGAGCTTCCGAGCCGCAACTGCCCCCTTCTTCCCCGAGCAGCTATTTACTGCTTGAACGATATCCTAGGGGCTCCTAGATATAAGGCTAGGTTCGACCGAGCCTCTAACTAAGATCTCCCTAGCTAAGCGGCCTAGTATAACCTTCCTTGGTACTCAGGAGCCTCCCCTACTCCTGCTACTACAATGGCCGCCTAGGTGCGGCCCTGGCGTTGCCTAGCCTCCTTAGCCTTCTCAGCCTTCTCAACTCCTTCCTTAGTTCGGCTACCTCCTTTCGAACCTCCGCAACCTCCTTGCCAACTCCTCCTATTACGACCTCGCAAGCCCTCTTGACCTCCTCTACTATAACCTTCTTCAAGGCTAGCGAGCCAGGCTCCTTCTCTACCCCCTCGCCTCCTTCTACCCTCTCCTTAAGCGCTTGGACCTCCTCTTTTAGTCTTCGAATCTCCTTTTCCGCCTGGAGAGACCTCTTTTGTAGTTCGAAAGTGACTATATATACGATATTCTCCTTCACCTTATCTCCCTCTACGAGGCTTAAAATAAGCCCGTATAAGGACTCGGTTGTCTCGTCTCCTATAAAAGGCTCGTCGTCCTCGGAGGCCATCGATTCATCCTCGCTGCCCCTAGCCTTATGCTAGTAAGTGGCTAGATATAGCTAGTAGGTGGCTCGTATAGGGATTTTCGGGCGCGGCGGTCGTGGTCGGCGCCTGCTATAGGGAGGCCCTACGCGGCTACGCAAAGGCTCCCGTACAGGCGAGGCTAGTATCGCTAGATAGAGCTTTTCGAGCTCTTTCTAATGATACTGTTTCGTCGATTTTAGTAGGGTTACAGCTAAGATGCAAATGAGCCCTCCCTTTTTTTAGTTCCGCTATTATATATAAGGACTAGTACCTACTCCCTCTAATCAACGAAATACTTAGGTCTATATCGAAGGCGAAATAGCTCACGAAGCTAGATATAATCGCTATATTTTACAAGATCTAGATCAAGGAGGGAGACGAGCGAAAGACGGCCTTCTATATAATATATAGGCTTTACAAATAGGTAGTTACCCCTTTAGCCTAACTAGTACGCTAGCTACCTTCTAGTAGTATAATTTAAGACGTTATAGGAGTATCTCGATAAGTTCTGCTCCGCCTATATAGATAACATCCTTATCTACTCTAACGGCTCCCTCTCTAACTATAGGAAGAAGTTAAAATGGTTATAAAAAAACTCTAGGAAGCGGGTCTTCAAGTCGATATCGACAAATATAACTTCAAAGCGAAGAGCGTCAAATACCTAGGGTTCATCGTTAAAGTAGGGAAGGGGATTTGTATTAACCCTAAAAAGATTAAGGCGATTGAGTAGTAGGAGCGCCCAAGACTATTAAGGGAGTTTATAGGTTCGTCGGATTCGCTAACTACTACTAAGAGTTTGTCCCGAATTTCTCGATAATAGCAATGCCCTTAACTACCCTTACTAAGAAAGGAGTCCCATTTGCCTGGTTACCCTAGTGCGAGGAAGCCTTTGAGCGACTTAAAACTCTCCTTATTAGCGCCCCTATCCTAGCCTAGTAGGACCTAGACTAGAAGATAGTAGTCGAAATAGACTTATTAGGGTACGCAATTAGGGGAGCACTTTCTTAGTACAACGACGAGGGAATCCTCTAGCTAGTAGCCTTCTCTTCGAAGAAGAATAACGCGGTAGAGTATAACTACCCTATATATATAAGGAGCTCCTAGCTATCGTACGATGCCTTATATAGTAGGATATAGAACTACGAAGTATATACTATCCTTCGATCTAGATAGACTATAAGAACCTCGAATACTCTAGAGGAAATGGTAGTTAAGTAAGAGATAGGTCCGTTAGGTAGAGATCCTCGCCTACTATAATTTCAAGCTAAGGTACTGGCCTAATAAGGAGGTAGTAGTCCCCAATGCCCTCTCGAGGAGAGAATAGGACATGCCGATAGATAGATTCGACGAGCGCCTAGCTAGACGTTACTTCTAGTTGTTGAAAGCTTAGAGAGGCCGTATCTCGATATATCGAGCCTAGATCAAGACCCTCCTAAGTATAGTGGTAGCAGGAGAATTAGAGTCCCTATCTAGTTAGCTAGAGATGAAAGTCAATATAGGATCTGCAAGGGCTAGCAACTAGGATAGAGAGGGCGACGACAATGCTAATAAGTCAGACCTACTAGAGAACCTATTCGCCGAAGGCCCCTTAAGGACCTCTAGAACTAAGGACTAGAAGCGAATAACCGGCACTAGCTGATTCGCTAGATAGTTAGGAATAGCGAAAGGCAACTACCCTTATAATAGTAGGGGCTGCCTATCTCGATTTCCAAGTATTTGATCGATGAGGGAAAACGGCTCTATTAAAGAGGATAGATTTAGGTCCTATTCCTCGAACTACTATATACTCGAATTATCTAAGAGATATACGGCTCGGCTCTCTCTAGTCACCCTAGTAGGGACCTTACTAAACTATTAATCGCTCGAAACTTTACTTAGCCTAGCCTTAGCTAAGATGTCTAGAAGTTCCTCTAGAATTGCGACGTCTATAGAAGAATAGCGATATAGAGAGAAAAGCGAAGAGGCTTACTAAAACCGCTACCTATCTCTGAACGAATCTAGAGCGAGATTTCGATAGACTTTGTTATAGGACTGCCTATATCTAGCCCTAACTAAGCGGATACGATTATAGTCATTACTAACCGCCTATCGAAGAGCGTAAATTTAAAGCAATAGCGTTGACTATAACCAAAGTAGTAGCTAGGCAGCTACTCAGCTACCTCGTTCGGCATTATAGTCTCCCCTTAGCGATTATCTTAGATAGAGGCCCTTAGTTTATTACCCTAGTATAGAAACGGATTTGCGAGCTCCTTAAGATTATCCGGCGGATGTCAATAGCCTTCCACCTAGAAACTAACGGCGCTATAGAACGAGCCAACTAGGTGCTAGAGCATTACCTTTGCTACTATACGATATACTAGCAAGATAACTAGGTAGGCGTATTGCCTATAGCAATGCTGGCCGTCAACAACCGAACTACAATATCGATAGGAATCAGCCCCTTTTCCTAATATATAGCTACGATGTAGATCTACTCGACCTATCTAGAGGGCGAGAGGAACTGCGAACTACCGGGAGATCCCTAGTGGCCTATAGCGAGGCTTTTATCGCTAAGCTTAGGGAGGCAATGGAAGTAGTATAAGCCGCGATGGCTATAGCCTAGGAACGGAAAGAGGAGTACGCTAACCGGGGAAGACAAGTAGCTGAGCAATTTCGTATAGGGGATAAGGTATAGTTACGCCTGAAGAACGTCAAGACTAACCGGCCTTCGAAAAAGCTCGACTAGCTCAACGCCAAGTATATAGTAACGGAACTAGTCGGTTCCTATACCTATCGTCTAGATATACTACTAGGCATTTATAATGTCTTCTATATTATATAGTTGAAGAGAGCTGGCGATAATCTACTACTATTATAGAAGTAGGACGACACCCAACTCCTAGCAATTATCCTAGAAGATAGCCTAGATAGCGAAAAGGAATAGCAAGTCGAGGAAATCCCCTAAGCTAAGACAATAAGAGCTGGAACTAGAGTGCAAGTTAAGTAGGTGGGTTACGTATAGCCTATGTAGGAGCCCTTAAGCGCCTTCCTAGAAATAGAGGTACTAGACTGGTTTGAGGCCATTTACGGGAAAATAATGGGAAACGACACCTCCTTGGAGGGAGGGAAGGGGGGTAATGTAATGGGCTAAGCCCTAGGCAGGCCTCGGCTACCCTCGGCCAACCCTAACCCCCGTATATGCCCCTGCCCCTGAACGTCAATACTATACTATAGGCAGCGACCCCCATCGAGCCTGCCTCTTTTGGGTTGCTACCTTCTCTACTTAGGTAGAAAGGCTACGTTATTAGATTGGGGACAACCTTCTTCTTCCTCTTCCTCTTTCTCCTCTTCTTCCTTTTCCTTTTTTTTTTCAAGATTGGATATACTCGTAGAATCGTTACCAAATGGTTGCAATACACTCTTAGGACCGTTATAGTTCTAGCCGGATGACTAGCCTATACTCTAGGAGCCTCCTAGAGCCTAGTAGCCACCTGATGACCTTCCTTTTAAGCCCTCTCTCCTTTGTTTTCCCCCCCTATCGAGGGCCCAATATAGGCCCCCCCGAGAGCGTATTGTTGTAGCCGGCCAAGTCCTTGGTATAGGTAGTTGAGGGTACTATACTACTAGATGTTCCACTATTTCCCGCCCCTAGCCGCATTCGTAGTAGGGGGTAGGTATTCCAGGAACCCTAGCCCTAAAGAGGAAGTCCCTAAGGCCTATAAACCCTGTTTAGACCTAGGTTAGTAGAGAGCCCTCGGCTTTAGTAAGGCCTTTATACCTTTCTAGTGCCCTTTCGTCAAGCTTTGGCCGGCAGTTAGCCGGTTAGTAGTAGGTAGGGCCTGGTTTCTAGCCCTATACCGTTGTTGATGGCGTATAGCCTCCTAGGCCCACCTTAACTTCCAGGCTTTGTTGAGGGCCTCCTCGGAGTGCCTGCCCTAGGCCTTCTAGGCCGAGTTTACCTCTGATACCTCCTCTATGGCTAGAGCCTCTATAGGTCGCCTAGCCGCCCGCAGCCGGCCGAACGGGCTCTAGATCTTCTTGCAGGCCTCCTCGACTAGTAGACCTAGGGGTCTATAGCCTTCTAGAGGGCTCGGGAGGGTAGGCATCTGAAGTCGGTCCTCGAAGTTAGCCAGCCTTTGGTTGAAATAGAGGTCTAATAGAGGGACAAAGGTCTTGGTTTCCAGGCTTCGAATAGGCGTAGCCTTATAGGCCCCAGCTACTATACGTAGGCTCCTGCTCTGAGCCTTCCGGAGGTCCCTCGCAATTCCCTGTGGCCGACCCCCAATGGCGGTCGGTATATGGAAGCTTGAAGCTCCATAGGCTAGGGCACTACGGATACACTTGGTATAGACCTCTCGAGCCTTGACTAGAGCAGTAGTCTATATATATCTAGAGTTCTCTATTCTTCTTAGGAATATATAGGACTAAATCTAATACCTGCTCTTTTGCATCTTAGCTGCAACCTCGCTAAAACTGTAACGGGCTGAGCCCTGGGCAGGCCTCGGCCACCCTCAGCCAACCCCTAACCCTCGTGCGCGCCCCTGCCCCTGAACGTCAACACCAACATCGCTGGCAGCGACCCCCATCGTGCCTGCCTCTTTCGGGTTGTTGCCTTCCTCTAGTCAGGCAGAGGCCACGTCACCTACTTTGCCATGTCCTTCCCCCTCTTCCTCGTTCCCTTTCTTTCTTCTTCTTTTCTTCTTTTCTCCAAGATTGGATATACTCGTAGATTCGTCATCAGATAGTTGAAATACACTCCTAAGACCGTTACATTACATCTAATCTTCCTCTTTTTGCAAGAATAGAGTATTCACTAGGACTAGCAGGTCAATTGCGTCGTCGTCTATAGGAAACTCTAGACGCGGCCATCACGAAGCAAGTCCAAATCGTCAACCAGGCGACAAGGCACTATCGGTTCCGCAAGACACCGGCATTCGACCGGTTAAGCGAGGAGCATATCTCGGCGCTTGCGACCGAGTGAGCTACGACGTTGCCCGCAAGATACTAGCTTCAGGGCCGGTTAAGCCGTACGTCGGATAGCAAGACACTAACCTACGGGATTAGTTGAGCTGACGAAGAGACTCCTATCCTCTACAATTGGACGGTCGAGAATTACGAGGCTCGCGTTGTCAACGAGGCAATAGAGCAATACCCGGGCTATAAGCTTCGACAGTATAGAAGGGTCACGAATCCTATATTTCCAACTATTACGCTACAAGGGCGAAGACCTTGAGCCCAAGGGAGCCGAGCAGCTAGGCACGACTGGAATACTACTATCGGAAAGTCCTTAGCAGGCGAGGTACATTGGAAAGTCCTCTACACGCACCACGATGTCGACAAGCAACAACCCTATAAGCGAGGGCGGCCAAGAGGCCACTACCCTAACCTAGATCCTCCAACTGCTCTCGGCCTAGAGCTAGCGCCTAGTCGAGATTAAAAATCGCCAAGCTATAGAGAGCGAGATACCAGATGTATATCTAAGCTATCTAGGAAGGCCTCGCCTCCCTACGAACCTAGTCCGCCCCAACCTTCGAGACTACCCTACGGGGTGACAATACCTCTGCCGCTACCTATAGCGACCATTATACTAGCCTCGCCTCCTAGCTAGATAAAGAAGAAGATAACGCTCCTAGATCCTCTACATTTCGATGGGAACCGGAAAAAGTACCGAAACTAGAGGTTGGAAATGGAAGGAAAACTATATACGGATAGCTGCTTGTTGGGCACCACCGCTAATTAGTTTACTTACATCTACTCCTAGCTAGGGGACTTACTATAGTCGATGGCAGCCGCTTTCTACGAGAGCGGTGGCCTAGAGGGCGCTCGCAACCCTATAGCCTTTCTCCAATACCTAACTACGACGTACGAGGATCCTAATATCGCCTAGTACCCTTAACAACTTAGACTAGATGACCTAGGGCAAAACGGAGTCGTTTATAGCGTTCTACCTACGATTTGAGAAGTAGCTTGCTAATATAGGAGGAGCTATATAGTACGACGCTATTTAGATCAACTACCTTAGGAAGACCCTCAACGAAGAGATAAAGGATCTTCTCGTTTCAATGCTCTACCTCCTAGTAGACTACCTAGGATTGTTCAAGAACTTTACCTCCTAGGGGCTAATATCGATGCCCGAAGGTCTAACTAGAGGAGGATAGATAAGGCTACCCCTATATTCCTATAAGTAAGGAACCCTCCTCCTAACTAGAGCGGCAAAGCATTAGAACGACAAGTATAGGCACCCCTATATAAGATATAATAGATTGGGAGCCTAGGGTTAGCTAGGCGATATAGAAATAGAACGAGGAATTAGTTAGTAAGCAAGCGAAATAGGCTAATAAGAAGGAAATAGAGCTACCTAAAAGAGAAGTAGTATCTAATATAGAAGGAAGGGATATTGGATTATAGAATGCCTACTTCTTCCCCTATAGCGTCCTAGTATATTAACCTAGGCTCGTATAAGAAATCGCACCCTAAGCTCCTAAGGATCGAAGATCTAGTAGATAGATAGGGATTCCTCTAACTAGGAGGAGGAAAGCGATGAGGAGTTAAAAGATTAGCTCCTAGTAGAAGTCGTTATTAGGAGTACTTAGAGGTAGTAGGAATAGAAGAGAATAGAGAAGAAGATAGATAGCCCCCCTATTTATTAATATTAGCATTAATAGAACTTATTATACTAAAGCCTTTATCGATAGCGGATATTTGTCTTACGCTACTATTAGTCTCTCCTTCGCGAAACGTATATACCTCCTATATATTCCTATTACCCTATACGACCTTAAGCAAGTCAACGTAATAGTTAAAGGCCTTATTCATATATAGCCTATATAGATACTAATATCGATAGGTATAAAAATAACTATATCTTCTTTTATATTATCCTAGACTAGAAGGACGATATTATTCTTAGGCGACTATAGATAGACGCGAGGATAACTATTTCCCCTCTAGAAGGAATTAAAGATTAGGACCTTAGGGCTAGTAATTAAGGAAAGGAGCTAAGAGGAGGGAGCTACCCTATTAGTCTCCTAATAATTCGGCAAGCGTATTTAGAGCTCTTATAAAGAGAGCTAGAAGAACCTAGAGAACCTGCCCTAACTAGAAGGAGCCTATTAGGATATTTAGCTAGCCTAGTAGATATCGAGAAAGCCCTAGTACTAAAGAAGTATAGAGACCCTAGATAGAAGCTGCTATAATACTACTAAATTCCTTCCCCTCTTTAACCGAAATGCTATAGACTAGCTGCTACCCTACTAACTAGGGTAGACTACGAAATTCCTTTAGAAAAGGACGAGAATAGATAAGAAAAGCTCCTCCTTAGGGGCTACTTTAGGATATCGAGAGAGGAATTGATCGTCCTATAGAAAACCTTATAGAACTTCTCGATAAGAACTTCATCTAGGCAAGTAGCTTAGCCTTAGCCCCTATTTTATTCGTTAGGAAGCCTAGGAGACTACGCTTCTATATCGATTACTATAGGTTGAACGCTATTATATATAAGGACCGATATCTACTTCCCCTAATCAACGAGACTCTTAGGTCTCTATCAAAGGCGAAGTGGCTTACGAAGCTAGATATAATTGCTATTTTATAAGATCTAGATTAAGGAGGGAGATAAGTAGAAGACGGCCTTCTATATAAGATATAGGCTTTATAAATAGCTGGTTACCCCCTTTAGCCTAACTAGCGCGCTAGCTATCTTCTAGCGCTATATTAATAAGATATTATAGGAGTACCTCGACGAGTTCTGCTTAGTATATATAGACGACATTATTATCTACTCCGACGGTTCTCGCTCTAACTATAGGAGGAAAGTCAAAATAGTTATAAAGAAACTCTAAGAGGCGGGTCTCTAGGTTGATATCGACAAATGTAACTTCGAGGCGAAGAGCGTCAAGTATCTAGGGTTTATCGTCGAAGCTAGGAAGGGGATCTATATTAATCTAGAAAAAATTGAGGCGATTAAGTAGTAGGAGCGTCCAAATCTATTAAGGGAGTTCGTAGGTTTATTAGATTTGCCAACTACTACTAAGAGTTTGTCCTAAACTTCTTAATAGTAGCGATGCCCTTAACTACCTTACTAAGAAAGGAGTTCCCTTCCTCTAGTCACCTTAGTATAAGGAAGCCTTTAAGCAACTTAAGACCCTCCTTATTAATACCCTTATCTTAGCCTAGTAGGACCCTGACTAGAAGATAGTAGTTGAAATAGACTCCTCGGGGTACGCAATTGGAGGAGCACTTTCTTAGTACGACGATAAAGGAATTTTGCGACTAGTAGCCTTCTTCTTGAAGAAGAACAACGTAGTAGAGTATAACTACCTAATATATAATAAGGAGCTCCTAGCCGTTATACGATGCCTTAAACAATAGGACGTAGAACTATAAAGTGTACCGTCCTTCGAGATCTAGATAGACTATAAGAACCTCGAGTACTTTTAGAAGAAGTAGTAGTTAAGCGAGAGATAGGTCCGTTAAGCGGAAATCCTCGCCCATTATAACTTTAGGCTAAGGTATTGGCCTAGCAAGGAAGTGGTGGTTCTAGACGCTCTCTCGAGGAGAGAATAGGATAGGATTTATAAGGGCAGGCGACTAGGATAGAGAGGGCAACGACAATGCTAATAAGTCAGACCTACTAGAGAACCTATTCGCCGAAGGCCTGCTTAAGGACCTTTAGAACTAAGGACTAGAAGCAAATAACCGGTACTAGCTAATTCGCTAGATGGTTAGAGAGGGCGAAAGACAATTACCCTTATAGTAGAGACTACCTATCTCGATTTCCGAGTATTTGATCGACAAAGGAAAACGACTCTATTAGAGGGGACGGATTTAGGTCCTATTCTCCGAACTACTATATACTCGAATTATCTAAGAGATATACGACTCGGCTCTCTCTAGTCCTAGGTAGAGACCTTACCAAACTATTAATTGCCTGCAACTTTACTTGGCCTAGCCTTAGCCAAGATATCTAAAAGTTCCTCTAGAACTACGACGTTTATAGAAGGATAGCGATATAGAGAGAGAAGCGAAGAGGCTTATTAAGGCTACTACCTATCCCTGAACGAATTTGGAATGAGATTTCGATAGATTTTATTACTAGATTACCCTATCTAGCCCTAACTAGGTAGATATAATTATAGTCGTTACTAACCGCCTATCGAAGAGCGTAATATTCGAGGCAATAGCATCGACAACGACTAAAGTAGTAGCCGGACGGCTACTTAAATGCCTGATTCGGCATTATAGTCTCCCCTTAGCGATTTTCTTAGATAGAGGCCCTTAGTTTGTTAGTCTTATATAGAAACGGATTTGCAAGCTCCTTAAGATCACCCGGCGGTTGTTAATAGCCTTCTACCTAGAAACTAACGGCGTAACGGAACGAGCTAATTAGGTGCTAGAGCATTACCTTTGCTGCTATATAATATACTAGCAAGATAACTAGGCGGACCTATTGCCTATAGCAATGTTAGCCATCAACAACTGAACTACAACATCGATAGGAATTAGCCCCTTTTTCCTAATATATAGCTACGATGTAGATCTTCTTGACCTATCTAGAGGGCAGGAAGGACTATAGATTACTAGAAGGTCCCTAGTAGCCTATAGAGAAGCTTTCGTCGCTAAGCTCAAAGAGGCAATAGAAGTGGTATAAGCTACGATGGCTGCCGTATAGGAGCGGCAGGAAGAGTACGTAAACCGAGACCAGCAAGTAGCTGAATAGTTCTATATAGGAGACAAGGTCTGGCTCCGCCTAAGGAATGTCAAGACTAGCCGGCCTTCGAAGAAGCTCGACTAGCTCAACGCCAAATATATAGTCATAGAACTAATCGGCTCCTACGCCTGCCGCCTAGATATACCGCCAGGCATTTATAATATCTTCTACGTTATATAGTTGAAGAGAGCTAGCGATGACCCACTACCATTATAGAGAGAGGATGATACCTAACCTCTAGCAATCGTACTAGAAGATAGCCTAGATAGCGAGAAGGAATGGCAAGTCGAAGAAATCCTCCAAGCTAAGATAATAAGAGCCGGAACTAGAGTGCAAGTCAAGTAGGTAGGCTACGTACAACCTATATAGGAACCTTTGAGCGCCTTCCTAGAAATAGAAGTATTGGACCGGTTTAAGGCCACCTATAGAAAGATTATAGAAAGCGATGCTTCCCTAGGAGGGGAGGGGGGTAATGTAACGGGCTAAGCCCTAGGCAGGCCTCGGCCACCTTTAGCCAACCCCTAACCCTCGTACGCGCCCCTGCCCCTAAACGTCAATACATAATATCGCTAGCAGCGACCCCCATCGTGCCTGCCTCTTTCGGGTTGTTGCCTTCCTCTAGTCACGTAGAGGCCACGTCACCTACTTTGCTATGTCCTTCCCCCTCTTCCTCGTTCCCTTTCTTTCTTCTTCTTCTTCTTCTTTTCTCCAAGATTGGATATACTCGTAGAGTCGTCATCAGATAGTTGAAATACACTCCTGAGACCGTTACAAAAACCGACAAACTCGGTATCATTAGAAAGAGCTCGGAAAGCTCTATCTAACGATACTAGCCTCGCCTGCGCGGGAGCCCTTGCGTGGCCGCGCAGGGCACCCTATATAGCGGGCACCGACCACGACCATTGCGACCGAAAATCCCTCACCTACGCACGGGCCACCCAACCAGCCTCGCACAGCCACCGCGCTAGCCACCCGGCCAGCCTACCTATACCGTCCCAAACCGACCTACCCTAGAGCGCCCCAACCGACCTACCCTATACCGATGATCAGAATAAAGGGGGGCCCTCAGGCTCCCCCCCCTCCATACAACAATACTAAGCCTTCAATCGACGACCTCATCGACCAACTAGCCAGCCTGGCTAGCCCGGAGAAAAGAAGAGGCCAACGCCCTAGCTGAGAAGCTACAATAGGCCCTATAGAGCCTATACAAGCTAGACAACCTTCTACTAGCTAGCCTTCGAAAGGTAGTAGCCGAGGAGGTAAAGGCGGCTATTATAGCCTAGAAGACCCCCGAGCTAAAGACCTGGGTAGCCGTAGCCTCCCAGGGCCTCCCTCAGACTCTCTCGACCTAACTAAAGAAGGTAGTGCCAGCTAGGCTCCACCGGGAGATCCTAGTCCGCGCAGTTGGCCACACAGCTAGCCAGACGAAGAGGGCCCTATAGGAAATAGTCCAGGCTATTAACTAGGCCTCGGCTAGAAAAGGGGCTGTTGCTGCCCGAACCCTACCTAGTGGGGATACAATTATAACCTTCGAAACCGTGGCTCTAAAAGAGTGGCACTCGGCTAATAGTAGTTGGATCTAGCAGGCCTTCGGCCAACAGGCTAAGGAGGCCTATAGGTCCTTCGCTATACTGCTAAAAGGCCTACCTATAAAGGACTTACAGGAGATGACCGAGGAGGATTTTGGGTAGGAACTAGGCCTACGGTTGATCGACAGGGTCAAATTTCGAATTCCAAAGTACCTAGAAAGAAGGAAGGCTACAGTTCTAGTGGCTCTTCGAGACTAGGAAGAGGCCAAGAGAGCCTGCGATAGTAGGATAGTTTGGAAGGCCCAGATATGGGACTACGAGCCCTATTGGGCCGCCCTAGACCCTATCCAGTACTTCAAGTATTGGAAATAGGGCTATATATAGAGATACTGCCCGCAAAAGGAGGCCTTATACCCACGTTGTGGAACTAAGGCCTATAGGGAAGGTGGGAAGGCCGGGGAGGCTCTTTGCCCCACCTACGAAGGCCTACCTACTAAGTGCTCTACCTGTAGAGGACCGCATACAGCCTGGTCTCGGGCCTGCCCGTAGGGGGCTAAGGCTAGAGAGGAGGCTAGAGAGGCTTATCTATACCGGCCAAGGACCTTCGGGGCCCTGGCCAGGCCCTAGGGCCTAATCTTTACCTTCTACGCCACCCAAGCTACCGAGGCCACCTAGGAGACCGATGGATTCCAGGAAGTAGCTAGGAAGAGAAAGAGGGGAATACCTACCTATATAGAGGAGGCTGGCCGTGACCCACTTCAGGCACGACTAACTACCGCTATCCCCGCTCTACCCACCTCTTCTCAGCCTTGCTAACCTACCTAGGCGACCCAGCCTACCCAGCCTACCCAGCCTACCTAGCCTACCTAGCCTACCTAGCCTACCCAGCCTACCCGGCCTACTAGGTCGACAAGACCTACTAGGTCCACTAGCTTACCTAAGTAGCCGAGATCCATATAGACGAACAATAGTAGTATCTATACTACTATAGAATGTTGAAGGCAACAAGCAATCGCTTTAGGTCCTACTCGAAGAGGCAAAATACGACATCCTTGCAATATAAGAGCCGTGGATCAACCCGCAGACCAAGTCAACCTACTGCCTAAGGAGCTACAAATACTACCTAGTCCATTCGCAAGAGGGGCCGTACGGCCCTCTATATAAGCAAAGGCTTCCCAATAAGCTAGTGGGACTACGAGGCTACCGACGTGGTGCTGGGCCCGGTTTAGGAATTTTGAGCCGGGCCTAGAGGTCTAGTCGATCTACAACCCCCCTAATTCGAAGGGGGTCCCAAAGGCCCTCCTTGGAAGGCCTAAGCCAAGCCTACCTACGATTATAGCAGGGGACTTCAACCTATTCCATCCACTATAGGACTACTTCGGCCGGGAGGAGCAGGAAGCCGAAGACCTTCTACAACTAGCCCTATAGTGGGACCTCGAGCTTCGAACCCCCTAGGGAGCTATAACCAGGGAGCCGCAAGGTTCTTAAAGAGGAAGAACTTCAATAATCGACCACTTTTGGGCCTCTATAGGCCTACGAACTGCCTATTACGGCATCGAAGAGCGGGGAAAATCCGACCACTACCCGCAGGTCCTTGAGGTCGACCAGGGGCCTTAAAGAGAGGGCCTAAACCCCTAGGGCTAGAGCTGGGCCAAGATGGACAAAAAGAGGGTGCAAGCCGAGGCCGCCCTCCTCCCTAAGGCTATCGGCCTACCTGACCGGGGGCTACAGGGTCTACTAGGTAGAATCTCTACAATACAAGGTGTTGCGATCTAGATCTATAGGCACTATAGATAACCACTAAAGCTAATTGCCTTAGGGTGATCTAAGTGGTAAGACTAGGTCTTATTATAGGCTAAGCGCGTTATACTTATAGAGCTTGGCAGGCTCTCTAGCAGATAATGATAATAGTTGGAAAGCTTCTATATTATAGGCTCGCGAGGTATCATAGAAGCTAAATGTTACTTGTAATCTACTATAAGTAGACCGTACTATCTTCTACTCATATACCCACCAACCAACGCGCAGTGGATTGCACGACCTAGAGGTCTATTGGGTGGAAAACTCAATACCGCAAAACTCGGGGTCCGGACCTACTCGGCCCCACTTAGTCTAACCTATTATAGCTAGTACTATATAGGTTGGCTACTAGTAGTATATATATATATAGCTATAGCCTTGGCTTAGCTGTATATATTATATTACTTGACTAGTTTAGGCTTTAGTTTTAGCCCAATGCAAGGTCCTTATTAAAGTGGGTCCAGCCCGATTTTGTGGGTCCTAAAAATGCTCGCCGCGAGCCAGTGGCTGTACGCTAGGCTCGAGCAATTGCAAGGACTGTAGTTTTCAGCCTGCGGTATAGGGTAGGTCGGTTGGGATTCGTACCACCACCTTGAACCTACTACTAAGAGGCTGTACAACCCAACTATAGGGTACTTATAGTCCCTCTGCTATAGCACCTACTATAGCTAGGTTTAATACCTACTATAGCTAGGTTTAACACAAGGTCTATCCCAGGCCTTCGACTGGCTAGTAGAAGAGCTACAGAGGATAGCCAAGGCTAGTACCCCTCCTCGAAAGCCGAATAGGGGATTCCAGGCACCCTGGTGGACCTACGAGGTCCAACAGGCTACTAGAGAGGCTAGGAGGGCCGAGAGGGCCTTCAAGCAAACCCCAGGTATCTACCTCCGGCAAAGGCTCAACCGGAGCCTACGAGAGCGATCAAAAGCCATCCGGCTAGCCCAGGCAAGGGCCTGGAGCTTCACCCTAAAAGGCATTAGTGGATCCAAGCCTCCTTTGGAAGCTCGAAAGGTGGGCTCGTACAAAAGCTTCCTACCTAACGATCTACCAAAACTACCCCCTCTTCAGGGGGCCCTGGCCAGCCAGATCTTACAACCATAGCCAGAAGGCCGAGGCTCTAGCAGCTAGATTCTTTCCAAACCCACCGGCTAACCTTAGTGATATCCTCGATACTACCTTCGCCAAGCCTTCGACCGGCAGCTATTCGAGGTCCAGAAGAAGGTTACTATCGAGGATATAACTGAGGCCCTCTCAAAATCAAACCTTGGAAGGCCCCCGGGGAAGATCTAATACCTACAGGCCTAATCAAGGCCTGTGGGAAACCACTATTCAAGATCCTAGCGGTTCTCTACTAGGTGCCTAGAATTGCAGTGGTACCCCAGAGGTTCAAGAAGGCTAGAACGGTGGTTCTAACGAAGCCGGGGAAGCCCCTAGCTACGTATAGAACCCTAAGGGCTATAGGCCTATAGCCCTCTTACCTACCCTAGGGAAGGTTCTAGAGGCTATACTAGCCAAGAGGGTAGCCGAGGCTGCAGAGCGGAACGGCCTACTACCGACGAGCAGATAGGCAATAGGATAAGCAGGTCCGAACTAGCTATTCGGCTAGTAGTAGCCCAGGTTCAAGAGGCTTGGAGGCAGGGAGCAACGCCTCCCTACTTCAACTAGATATATCTGGAGCCTTCGATATAGTCAACATATAAGGCTACTAGATACCCTCCGAGCCTATGGCTTCCTAGGATGGCTAGTACGGTGGATCAAGGCCTGGCTAACTGGCAGAGAGACTACCTCTTTTTCGACGGCCAGGCTACCGAGCCTATACAATCAAGGCCGGGGTTCTACAGGGCTCCCCACTATCCCCGATCCTCTTTATCCTTTATATTGCTTCCCTATATAGGGCGTTAAAGGAAAGCACCCGGGGGTAGCCATAAGTAGGCTTGCAGACGACACCAACCTACTAGCCTTCGGCCGGCCCCCAGGCCAACTGCCGGCAACTAGAAGAGGCCTAGAAGACCTGCCTACAATGGGCCGAATCTAGGGGGATGGTCTTTGCCGGGGAGAAGAGCGAGTTGATCCACTTCAACAAGGGCCGAAAACAGTGGTCAAACCCAGTCAACCTGGCCTACCTAGCCGGGGAGGGCTTCGATACAATACAGCCAAAGCCCTCTAGCCGATTCCTAGGGGTCTGGCTAGATTGGAGGCTAAATTGGAGGGCTACAAGGAGGCTATAGAGCGTAAGCTGAAAACGCAGGACTTTGCACTATCTAGAATAGCTGCTAAGACCTAGGGCCCCGCTCTAGTCAAGGCCCGGAGGTCTATACTAAATGTATCCGTAGTGCCCTGGCCTATGGAGCTTCAAGCTTCTATATACCACCCCCTTTGGGGGTCGGCATAGGGCATTGCGAGGGACCTCCAGAAGGCTCAGAGCAGGAGCCTACGTATAGTAGCCGGGGCCTAAGGCTACGCCTATTCGAAGCCTAGAAACCGAGACCTTTGTCCCTCCACTAGACCTCTACTTCAACTAGAGGCTAGCCGACTTCGAAGACCGACTTCAGATGCCAACCCTCCCAAGCCCTCTAGAAGGCTATAGACCCCTAGGTCTACTAGTCGAAGAGGCCTGCAAGAAGATCCAAAGCCGGTTTTGCCAGCTACGGGCGGCTAGGCGGCCTATAGAGGCCCTAGCTATAGAGGAAGCATCGGAAGTAATTTCGGCCTGGAAGGCCCAGGGCAAGCACTCCGAAGAGGCCCTCAACAAAGCCTGGAAACTGAGGTGGGCCAGGGGGCTACGCGGCGGTATCAACGGTATAGGGCCCGGAACCAGGCCCTACCTACTACTCAACCGGCTGACTGCCGGCCAAAGTTCGACGAAAAGGCACTAGAAAGGCAAAGGCCTTACTAAGGCCGAGAGCTCTCTACTAACCCAGGCCCGAACAGGGGTTATAGGCCTTAGGGACTTCCTCTTTAGGGCTAGGGTTCCTGGAATACCTACCCCCTACTACGAATGCGGCCAGGGGCGGGAAACAGTGGAAATCTAGTAGTATGGTGCCCTCAACCACCTAAAAACTTGGCCGGCTACAGCAATACGCTCACGGGGGGACCTGTACAAGGCCCTCGATGGGGGGGGAAACAAGGAGAGAGGGCTTGCAAGGAAGGTTATTAGGTGGCTACTAGGCTCTGGGAGGCTCCCAGAGTATAGGCTAGCCACTCGGCTAGAACTAGGCTAGCCAGCCTAGTTAGCCACCTAGCCTTCCTTTCACCGGAGTGGAAGGATTCGAAAGATTTAGATTAGAAAAGGGGAGGCAGAGTTTTTAGTCCAGCCTTTTCAGGCACGGTTTTCCTTTGTAATTAGTAGTAGATGGTCCGGCGTGCCTACAGGCGCAGCGGAGTAGGAATATATATATATATTCTTATAGGTAAGGAACCCCCTTCCTAACTAGAAAACGGCAAAGTACTAGGATAATATAGATGCTATTAGCCTAACCTATAATGTAACAGATTAGGAGCCTATAAAAGTTAGCCAAGCGATATAGAAGTAGAATAAGAAACTAGTAGGTAAACGAGCGAAGTAGGCTAATAAGAAGGAAATAGAGTTGCGCTATAAAGAGAAGCGGTACCTATAATATAGAAGGAAGGGTTATTAGATTATAGAATATCTACTTCTCCCTGTAAGACTCTCTAAATACTCGACCTAGACCTATATTAAGAAATTATACCCTAAGCTCCTAGGGATCGAAGAACTAGTAGATATAGATAGGGACTCCTCCGACTAGATAAAGGAAAACGATAATGAGTTAAAAGATTAGCTCCTAGGAATATTTAGAGGCTATATAGGAGTAGAAGATAGGTATTTTATTTGAGGAAAAAAAAACCCTCTTTTGCATCTCAGCCGTAACCCCACCAAAATCGACGAAACCAGCATCATTAGAAAGAGCTCGAAAAGCTCTATCTAGCGATACTAGCCTCGCCTACGGGAGCCTTTGCGCGCAGGGCCTCCCTATAGCAGGCGCCGACCACGACCGCCGCGCCCGAAAATCCCTCACCTACGCCGAGCCACCTACTAGCCATACTAGCCACTCCACAGCCACAATAGCCAGGGGCAGCGAGGATGAATCGATGGCCTCCGAGGACGACGAGCCTTTTATAGGAGACGAGACAACCGAGTCCTTATACGGGCTTATTTTAAGCCTCGTAGAGGGAGATAAGGTGAAGGAGAATATCGTGTATACAGTTACTTTCGAACTACAAAAGAGGTCTCTCCAGGCGGAAAAGGAGATTCGAAGACTAAAAGAGGAGGTCCAAGCGCTTAAGGAGAGGGTAGAAGGAGGCGAGGGGGTAGAGAAGGAGCCTGGCTCGCTAGCCTTGAAGAAGGTTATAGTAGAGGAGGTCAAGAGGGCTTGCGAGGTCGTAATAGGAGGAGTTGGCAAGGAGGTTGCGGAGGTTCGAAAGGAGGTAGCCGAACTAAGGAAGGGAGTTGAGAAGGCTGAGAAGGCTAAGGAGGCTGGCAACGCCAGGGCCGCACCTAGGCGGCCATTGTAGTAGCAGGAGTAGGGGAGGCTCCTGAGTACCAAGGAAGGTTATACTAGGCCGCTTAGCTAGGGAGATCTTAGTTAGAGGCTCGGTCGAACCTAGCCTTATATCTAGGAGTCCCTAGGATATCGTTCAAGTAGTAAATAGCTGCTCGGGGAAGAAGGGGGCAGTTGCGGCTCGGAAGCTCCTAAGCGGGGATACCATCGTTACCTTCGAGGATTCGAAGGTAAAGGAGTGGCTTACGGAAAACTAAGAGTGGATAATGAAGGCCTTCGGCGAGGCCGCAGGGAGGCGAAGAGGACCTACGCAGTCCTAGTCAAGGGAGTCTTAAGAAGGAGCTATCCGGGGTTATAGAGAAGAATTCCAGCAGGAGCTTGCCCTCTAGTCGGCTAAAAGGGCAAATTCCGGATCCCAACGTTGGAAGGCATTACTAGGGCAACGGTTCTAGTCATTTGACTAGCCAGGAGGAGGCAAAGAAGGCCTGCGAGGAAGGGGTGATCTGGCGGGCTCAGCTATTCCACTACGAGCCGTACTAGGGAGCCCTTCAGCCGACCAATGCTATAAGTATTGGGAATGGGGGCATACCCAAAGGTTCTATAGGAAGTCCCCTCTTTACCCCCGGTATAGGACGGGGGCCTACGGAGAAGGGGGGAGGGCAGGAGAGGCTCAATGCCCTACCTACAACTAGAAGGAGGCCGGCAGCGTCCTCTCCGCTACGCGGCCTACGGAGGACGGCATCCAGCCTAGGTTCGGTGGTGCCCGGAGGCGGTACGGGCCCGGGCAAAGGCTAAAGAAGCCTACCAGTTTCGGCCGAGGACCTTCGAAATATAGCAGCAGCAATAGCAATAGGCTAGGCAAACGACCTTCCTATTCGCCTAGGGGGCCTAGGGGGGCAGGGGGCCTAGGAGGCCCTAGGGGGCCAGGGAGGAGGAGGAGGGTTTCCAGGAAGTAAGGAGAAAGCGGCCTCGGGGAGGGTTCCCTCGATGGTAGCCGCAGGAGCAGGCAGCGAGGGATCCTAAGCAGTTGAAGCTCTCTTTGCCTCAGAGGGTTGTAGGGCCTGGCCAGGATGGCTAGGTAGAGGGAGGCATAGAGGGGTGGTGTAACCCAACCTCTCTTTTACTGTAGTACGACGAAGTCTAACTCGAAGGCCCTCTAGGGAGATATAGGTTTTTCACCCGGCCGGCAACGGCACGGTTTTCCTATATAGCAAGCTAGATAGCTGGACCGGCAAGCCCAAAAGGCGTATCGGGGTACGAATATATATATATATATAGATATAGGAGTAGAAGAGAATAGAGAAGACGATAGATAGCCTATCTATTTATATTTATAATAGGCTGAGCCCTATAGTAGCTTCGGCAACCCTTGGCCAACCCTAACCCTCATTGCTCACTCCTGCCCCTAAGCGTCAACACCGATATTATGGGCAGCGACCCCCATCGTGCCTCCCCCTTTCGGGTTGTTGCCTTCCTCTAGTTAGGTAGAGGCTATATAATCCATTTTGCTACGTCCTTCCTCTTCTAGCTCGTTCCCTTTCTCTTCTTCTTCTTCTTTTTCTTTTCTTCAAGATTGGATATACTCGTATTCGTCACCAAATAGTTGCAATATACTCTTGGGACCGTTATAAGAACTCTTACGAACTATATATTACGGCTAGGTAGGACCAACCGGAAGCAATCAGGGCCTATCAAGGGTAATACGGAGGCTGAGGCAATATAAAGAGGATTAGTAATGCTAAGAAAACGAGCAACGGCAGGGATTAGTATAGATCAGTGAATGAGCGTAACTAAGTTAGGGGCTTATTGAGGATTAGTCACTGAGCTAGACTAAGTACCGGGAAGATGCTTATATATAGTTCACGATCTCTACCGCCTATAGGCATTATTAGTAGCTTTCTTAGTAAGCAATTATACAAGTAGTGCTACCCTACTATTGAGACAATTGCTTGTATATACTTGTTATAGACCTTTTAGCTCTACCGAATAGTCATCCCGACCTAGTCACCTTCAGGAGTCCCTTTTAGACGGGGGATCCGACCATTCGTTATACGTTGCTTACTTACCTTTGGTATATTACGGACTTGACTAAAGGTACCACTATATCGGCTTCTATATCCTCCGTTGGCAAGTAAACCGCCACCCCCTTCGACCCCCAAGGTCACTAAGACCAATACCCCCGGCTCGGACAACGAGAGTATCGACAACGACCGTCTTAAGGACGAAATCGATAAGGTCAAGGATATAATCAAGTCGCTCTATATAGATCTCAGCAAAAAGTTCGATACTATAGACCCAGAGAAGGTGGAGAAGGCCTTCAAGGACCTAACTACTCGCTTCGGATAGATGAACCTCGTCGGTAAAGGAAGAGGAGCTATACGTAAGGCTAGACCTTAGATCAAGGTCGCTAAACCGCCTAAGTTCGACGGAACCTAGAAGGAGGAACTCTAGGGTTTCCTTATATAGCTAAGAACCTACTTCCGACTTATAGGAGGAGAATTTAGAAGTGAGGCCGATAAGGTGCTATTTTAGCTACCTATTTAGAGGGAAGGGCGCTCGAATGGTTCGATCCTACCTAGCGTAACTATCTAGAAAACAGCTACGACGAAAGACAACCTAAGATCCTTAAGATCTTCGACTACTTTACTAATTTCGAAGATGCTATTACTAAGGTCTTTAGGATTTATAATAAACGCTCTCAAGCTTAGTCTAGGATCATCCGACTTCGATAAGTTAGATCCTCTATAGTATACGCCTCCAAGTTCAGGTAGCTAGCATTTCGAGTCTAGTAGGGAGCGGACGCCCTAAAGCGACGCTTCTACAATAGGCTTAAGGACGACGTTAAAGATGAGCTAATTAGGGAGGATCGAGACGCGATGATACTCGACGAATATAAATTACGCGCGATTATAATCGATAACCGATAGTTCGAGAGATTAGGAGCGTTCAGGCAAGAAAGATGACGCTAAATTTACCTAGTATAAAGCGGCTTAAGCCAATACTAGAAGGAAGCGTTAGCAGCCTAGCACGTCCTATAGTATATACTTAGGAGTAATGGACGTAGATGCTACCTAGAAGTAGGGTAAGAAGAAGGATAAGTCTTAGGTCACTTACTTTAACTATAGAAAGAAGGGACACTTCAAATAGGAGTATAAGGCTCCTAAGAAAGACTAGAAGCCTATCCCTAGACAAGAGACTACTACTATCGACAAGGATAGCTAGGTAGTCGAGGTTGCTTACTATAAATATAACTCTAATAAAGGAGATACTATAGAGGTTGACTTAAAAGGAGATGACATTACTAGGTAGAGATAGATGGCTTATAATACAATTGTCACTAGAGCATTTTAGCTCGCGTATACTCGCTGACCTGGACTATTATTAGTGACCTAGGCCTATCAACGTAAAGGTAGGACGCTAACGATATACGATATAGAGTATAGCGATAGCGATATTAGTAGTCTAGACCTGAATAATGACAACCTAATTGCATGGTATAAGTCTAAGATCGAGTATCTTAAGGCTAGGCACCAAAGTAGCCAAGAGCGCGTACAATAACTTGAAGGGTACTACTAGGACTATATAAAAGGACTTAAGGAGCAAGCTCTACGATACTATCCTCTAGTAGCGAGAGGCACTCAAAGCTAAGTCGGAAGGATATAATTGACCTATTAGAATTAAGGATACCTAGGCCCTAAGGCCTATAGTGCGCAACCCTAAATAGGAATTCGACAAATCGAGGCTACTTATAAGAGAGGACGAAAGATACTATTTATATAGGACAACTACTAGTAGGCGAACTAGTATACTAGTATTGAAGTTACTATAGCGATAGTATAATAGGACGGATTTAGTTAGCTATTCTAGTTTGTAGCAGGATAGGATTCAAGTTGGCTATTGTGAGAGGAGAGCAATATATAGGCAAGGCTTAAGGGCGCTAGCAAATATTACTTAATTCTGCTAATCGAAAGCTGAGGAGGAGAGAGGGAAAGGTAGGAATATAGGCTACGCGATGCGTAGGAAAAGGGGGAACCCCCTGCTAGGAAGCTATTCCTAGTACGGAAGCGTACCTATAACCCAACCCTAGGTACGCCTTAGGTACGCCCTAGGTACGCTCTCCGTCACAGCTATCTAGAGAACTATGACTATACTCAGGTCCTATAGTTTTAGTATATATACTATATATACTATTACCACTTCAAGGAGAAGTACGACTATAACTACTAGCTAATTAGGAAGACTAGACCTAGTAGGTTGCCTTAGACGATATTATAGACGTTCGACTACGGCGAGGTAGGATTAAGACTACTCTAGGATCTCTTTAGAAGAGCCCTAGGAGAAGTTGTTATTATCCCTAAGAGAGTATAGCTAGAACCTTATAGGAAGGTTAGCAACGACGATTTTAAGGATTGCCCTAGCAAGGACTACCTCTAGTATATATTAGCGAAGCTCTATATCGACTACGTATAGGAACATCTCACAAGCTACTATAGGAAGCGGAGGGCTATAACCGATCTATAGTAGGAACCTAAGAGCAAAGAATAGCTTTAGGAATATACTACAATTAACGCCGTAAGCTAAGGTATAGATAGGGACGCCTTAATTTACTAGGAGCATTTGGGAAACGGCTTAAGGGCCTCCAAGAGGCCCGGCAGAGATTAGTAAATCATCTTAGGAAGCCTACGCGATATAGGTAGAGTCGATGTAGATAGAGGGCTTTCATCGACCTCCTAGCAAGCTTTAAGAGGTTGCTATAGTTTAGAACTAGGACGATAAACCCGACGAGAGGATTTAGGTTATAGCATGCTAGAAAGGAATCTAGGCGTTAGCACTAGTAGATGGAAGGTTACGACTCGACCTCATCTCGCCTATATTCGTTAATAAGCTTAGAATTCCTTGGAGAGTTAAGGAAGCGTAAGTATATATAGTTAAGGGACTATTTTAGATATAATGGGTATAACGAGAAATAGAACTACTCGATATCGAGGCGGAAGGCAAAACTACCTAAGTAGTATTCGATATTATAGATATAGGGCTAGAGAAAGACATAATTCTCGGACGCCTATAGTATAGGGAATACGACCTAGATATTAGTTAGAAGGGAGATAGCTATCTACGACCTTAAGAAGAGAGGGAGTATCTAACTAATATGTAATAGGAAGTATAGACGACGAAATAAAAGGCCGAGGTATTAGGAAGTATACCCTCTAAAGGTTTCTATAAGGACCAAGCGAGGGTAGACTAGACCCTATAGACTAGGAAGAAATAGTAGTTACTAGGTATTAAACCTAGCTATAGTAGGTCCTATAGCAGAGGGACTATAAGTACCCTATAGCTGGGTTGTACAGCCTATAAGATAGTAGTAGGTTTAAGGTGGTAGTACGAATCCCAACCGACCTACCCTATATCGTAGGCTAGAAACTACAGTCCTTGCAATTGCTCGAGCCTAGCGTATAGCCACTAGCTCGCGGCGAGCAATTTTAGGACCCACAAAATCGGGCTAGACGCACTTTAATACGGACCTTGCATTGGGCTAAACTAAAGCCTAAACTAGTCAAGTAATATAATATATATAGCTAAGCTAAGGCTATAGCTATATATATATATACTACTAGTAGCCAACCTATATAGTACTTGTAACGGGCTGAGCCCTGTAGTGGCCTCGGCAACCCTTGGCCAACCCTAACCCTCATTGGGCACCCCTGCCCCTGAATGTTAACACCAATATCGTGGGTAGCGACCCTTATCGTGCCTACCCCTTTTAGGTTGCTGCCTTCCTCTAGTCAGGTAGAGGCCATGTCATCCATTTTGCTGCGCCCTTCCTCTTCTTCCTCGTTCCCTTTCTCTTCTTCTTCTTCTTCTTTTCTTCAAGATTGGATATACTCGAGAGTCGTCACTAAATAGTTGCAATACACTCTTAGGACCGTTACACTAAGGCTTAACTTTTTTATCGTTTTAGAGAGCTTCAAGAGCTAAGATTACCCTCACTTCCTTTAAAGTAGGAGGCATATTGGGTAGTAGAAAAATTTGATATTAGGTATAAAGAAGGCGCATCGTAGTAGAGAATACGCGACTCGCTTATAATATACGTTATACTCGTAGAGTCGTTACCAAATAGTTGCAATTACTCTTAGGACCGTTACATTACATCTAATCTTCCTCTTTTCGTAAGAATAGGGTATTTACTAGGACTAGCAGGTCAATTGCGTCGCCGTCTATAAGAAACTCTAGACACGGCTATCACGAAGCAAGTCCGAGTTGTCAACTAGGCGACAGGCACTATCGGTTCTGCAAAGATATCGGCATTTGTTCGGTTAAGCGAGGAGCAATATCTCGGCGCTTGCGACCAAGTGAGCTACGACGTCGCCCGTAAGATACTAGCTTTAGAGCTGGTTAAGCCATATGTCGGATAGCAAGATACTAGCCTAAAGGACTAGTTAAGAACGGAACGACTCCTACCCTTTTACTAGGGTGGTCGAGAATTACGAGGCTCGCGTTGTCAACGAGGTAATAGAGCAATACCCGGGCTATAAGCTTCGGCAGTATAGGAGGGTCACGAATCCTATATTTCTAACCGTTACGCTATAAGGGCGAAGACCTCGAGCCTAAGGAGCCGAGTAGCTAGGCACGACTGGAATACTATTACGACTTCAAGTCCTTAGCAGGCGAGGTACTATCGGAAAGTCCTTAGCAGGCGAGGTACCATCGGGAAAGTCCTTAGCAGGCGAGGCACTATCACGGAAAGCCTTTAGCAGGTAAGGAGCAGTATTGGAAAGTCCTCTACCCAACGAGGTATATCGGAAAGTCCTCTATCCAACGAGGTACAATAGAAAGTCTTGATGGATAAGCATTATAATATCGATAAGCAACAACCCTATAGGTAAGGGCGGCTAAGAGGCTACCGCCCTAACTCAGATTCTCTAGCTGCTCTCGGCCTAGAGCTAACGCCTAGTCGAAATCGAGAGTTGCTAAGCTATAGAGAGCGAGATATATCATATATATCTAGCTATCTAGGAAGGCCTCGCCTCCCTACGAACCTAGTCCGCTCCGACCTTCGAGACTACCTATAGGTGACAATACCTCCGCTGCTAGTAGCAGCGATAGATATACCGGCCTCGTCCTCTAGCTAGACGAAGAAGAAGATAATGCTCCTAGATCCTCTATATTTCGACAGGAACTAGAGGAAGTACCAAAACTAGAGGTAGAAATAGAAGGAAAACTATATATTAATGGCTATCTATTAGGCTCCGACGCCGATTAGTTTACTTATATTTACTCCTGGCTAGGGGACTCCCTATAGTCAATGGCAGCTACTTTCTACGAGAGTAGTAGCCTAGAAGGCGCTCGCAACCTTATAGCCTTTCTCCAATACCTACGACGTACGAGGATCCTAATATCGCCTAGTATACCTTTAACAACTTAGATCGGATGACCTAGGGTAAAAAGGAATTATTCGCAGCGTTCTACCTATAATTTGAGAAGCAACTTGCCGACGTAGGGGGCGTTGTATAGCACAATACTATTTAGATCAACTACCTTAAGAAGACCCTCAACGAGGAGATAAAGGACCTCCTCGTCTCGATACTTCACCTACTAGCAGACTACCTAGGATTTATTCAGGAACTTTACCTTCTAGGCGCTAATGTCGATGCTCGAAGAGCTACCTAGAGGAGGGTAGATAAGGTAGCCTCTATATTCTCGTAGGCAAGGAACCTCCTTCCTAGCTAGAAAGCGGCAAAGTATTAGGATAATATAGATATCGTTAGCTCGACCGCGACGTAATAGATGAGGAGCCTATAAAGGTTAGCTAAGTAATATAGAAGTAGAACAAGGAACTAGCGGGCAAACGAGCAAAGTAAGCCGATGATAAGGAAATGGAGTTACGCCGTAAAGAGAAGCGGTACCTATAGTATGAAGGAATGGGTATTGGATCACGGAGTGCCTACTTCTTCCTCCGTAGCGTCCTAGCTCATCAACCTAGGCTTGTATTAAGAAATCGCACCCAAGCTCCTAAGGATCGAAGAACTAGTAGATATAGATAGGGACTCCTCCAACTAGGTGGAGGAAAGCGATGAGGAGTTAAAAGATTAGCTCCTAGCGGAAGTCGTCGTTAGGAGTATTTAGAGGTAGTATAGGAATGGAAGAGAATAGAGAAGAAGATAGATAGCCCCCCTATTTATATTAGCTTCGGCATTAATGGAACTTACTATACTAAAGCCTTTATCGATAGTGGATATTTATATTATACTACTATTAGTCTCTCCCTTATAAAATACCTACACCTCTTATATATTCCTATTACCCTACGCGACCTTGAGCAAGTCAACGTAATAGTTAAAGCCTTTATTCGATATATAGCCTATATAGATACTAATATCGATAGATATAAATATAACCGTATCTTCTTTTATATCGTCCTAGACTAGAAGGACGATATTATTCTTAGGCGACTATAGATAGATACCAAGGATATAACTATCTCCCCCTCTTAGAAGGAATTAAGGATCAGGCCTTAGGGCTAGTAATCAAGGAAAGGAGCTAAGAGGAGGGAGCTACCCTATTAGTCTCCTAACAATCTATAAGCGTTTTTAGGGCATTTATTACGAAGAGCTTAGAGAAAATGCTCTAACTAGAAGGAGAACCTATTAGATTATTCGCCGCTAGCCTAGTAGATATCGAGAAAGCCCTAGTATAAAGAAGTATAGAGACCCTAGATAGAAGCTGCTATAATACTACTACGAATTCCTTCCCCTCTTTAACTAGAACGTTGTAGACCAACTACTACCCTACTAACTAGAGGTAGATTACAATCCTATTAGAAAAAGATAAGAACGGACAAGAAAAACCCCTACCCTAGGGGCTACTCTATAGAATGTCGAGGGAAGAATTAATCGTTTTGCGAAGAACTTTTATAGAACTTCTTAATAAGAACTTTATCTAGGCAAGTAGCTTGTTAGCCTTAGCCCCTATTTTATTTGTTAGGAAGCCTAGGGGTAGACTTCGCTTCTATATCGACTATCGGGGTTGAACGCTATTATATACTAGGACTAGTATCTACTCCCCCTAATTAACGAGATACTTAGGTCTCTATCGAAGGCAAAGTGGCTTATAAAGCTAGATATAATTGCTACATTTTATAAGATCTAGATCAAGGAGGGGACGAATAGAAGATAGCCTTCTATATAAGATATAGGCTTTACAAATAGCTGGTTACCCCCTTCGGCCTAACTAGCGCGCCGGCTACTTCTAGCGCTATATTAATAAGACGTTATAGAGTACCTCGACGAGTTCTACTTAGTATATATAGACAATATCATTATCTACTCTAATAGTTCCTATTAACTATAGGAGGAAAGTTCAAATAGTTATAAAGAGACTCTAAGAGGCGGGTCTCTAGGTTAATATCGACAAATGTAACTTCGAGGCGAAGAGCGTCAAGTATCTAGGGTTCATCGTCGAAGCTAGGAAGGGGATCTATATTGATCTAAAAAAATTAGGCGATTAAGTATAGTAGAGCGTCCCAAATCTATTAAGGGAGTATATAGGTTTATTAGATTCGCTAACTACTACTAAGAGTTTATCCCGAACTTCTTAATAATAGCGATGCCCTTAACTACCCTTACTAAGAAAGGAGTCCCCTTTGCCTAGTCATCCTAATACGAGGAAGCCTTCGAGCAACTTAAAACCCTCCTTATTAGTGCCCCGTCCTAGCTTAGTAGGATCTAGACTAGAAGATAGTAGTCGAAATAGACTTATTAGGGTACGCAATTAGAGGAGCACTTTCTTAGTACAACGACGAGGGAATCTTACGACTAGTAGCCTTCTTTTCGAAGAAGAACAACGCGGTAGAGTACAACTACCCTATATATAATAAAGAGCTCCTAGCTATTATACGATGCCTTAAGTAGTAGGATATAGAGCTATAGAGTATACTATCCTTCGAGATCTAGATAGATTATAAGAACCTCGAATACTTTTAGAAAAAATAGTAGTTGAGTAAGAGATAGGTCTATTAGGTAGAGATCCTCGCCCGCTATAACTTAAGCTAAGATACCGACCTAGTAAGGAAGTAGTAGTCCCTAATTCCCTCTTAAGAGAGAATAGGATATACTAGCGAAATTTTAACGAACGTCTAGCGGGGCGTTACTTCTAGTTATTGAAAGTTAGAGAGGCTATATCTTTATATATCGAGCCTAGGTCAAGACTCTCCTAGATATAGTGATACCTAGAGAAATAGAGCCCCCTTCTAGTTAGCCGAAGACGAAAGTCAATATAGGATTTATAAAGCCGCGACTAGGATAGAGATAATGACGACGCTATTAATAGGTCAGACCTACCCGAGAACCCGTTTCGCCGACGGCCTACTTAAGGACCTCTAGAATTAGGGACTTAAAGCTAATAATCGGTACTAGTTAATCTATTAGATAGTTACCTAGGGGGAAAGATAATTACCACTATAATAGGGACTACCTATCTCAATCTTAGAATGTTCAATTAATAAGGAAAACGACTTTATTAGAGGGGACGGATTTAGATCCTATTCTTCGAACTACTCTATACTTGAATTATCTAAGAGATATACGACTTGGCTCTCTCTAGTTACCCTAGTAGGGACCTTACCAAACTACTAATCTTATAGAATTTACCTAGCCTAGCCTTAGCCAAGATATCTAGAAGTTCCTTTAGAACTATGACGTATAGAAGGACGGCAATATGAGAGAAAAGCGGAGAGGCCTGCTAAAGCTATTGCCTATCCCTAATCGAATCTAGAGCGAAATTTCGATAGACTTATTACGATTACCCCTATCTAGCCCTAACTAGGCGGATACGATTATAGTCGTTACTAACCGCCTATCGAAGAGCCTGATATTTAAAGCGATAGCCTCGATAATAACCAAAGTAGTAGCCGGGCAGCTACTTAGCTGCCTCGTTTAGCATTACGGTCTCCCTTTAGCGATTGTCTTAGATAGAGGTCCTCACTTTATTAGTCTAGTATAGAAATAGATCTACGAACTTCTTAAAGTCACTTGGCAGCTATTAACAGCCTTCTACCTAGAAACTAATAGCGTAACGGAACGAGCCAACTAGGTAGTAGAGCATTACCTATATTGCTATACAAAATACTAGCAGGATAACTAGGCGAACCTATTGCCTATAGCAATATTAGCTATTAACAACCGAACTACAACGTCGATAAGCATTAGCCCCTTCTTCCTAACGTATAGCTATAATATAGATCTACTTGACCTATCTAGAGGGCGAAAAGGACTACGCACTACTAGAAGGTCCCTAGTAGCCTATAGAGAAGCTTTCGTCGCTAAACTTAAAGAGGCAATAGAAGTGGCATAAGCCGTAATAGTGGTAGTATAAGAACGATAAGAAGAGTATACCAATTGGGATAGATAGGTTACTAAGCAATTCGTATTTAGAGATAAGGTATAGTTACGCTTGAAGAACGTCAAGACTAGTAGACCCTCGAAGAAGCTCGACTAGCTCAACGCCAAATATATAGTCACGGATCTAGTCGGCTTATAACTTGCCGACTAGATATACCGCTAGGCAACTATAACGTCTTCTACGATATAGCTAAAGAGAGCTAGCGATGACCTACTTCCCTCGTAGAAGCAGGATGATATACAACTACTAGCAATCATCCTAGAAGATAGCCTAGATAGCGAAAAGGAATGGCAAGTCGAAGAAACTTCAAGCCAAGACGACAAGAGCCGGAACCAGGGTGCAAGTCAAGTAGGTAGCTACGTATAGCCTATATAGGAACCTTTAAGCGCCTTCCTAGAGACGGAGGCCCTAGACCGGTTTAAGGCTATATATAGGAAGATAATAGCGGACGATTCTCCCCTAGGAGAGGAGGGGGTAATATAACGGGCTAAGCCCTATAGTAGCCTCGGCAACCCTTGGCCAACCCTAACCCTTATTAGGCACCCCTGCCCCTAAATGTCAATACCAATATCGTAGGTAGCGACCCTCATCGTGCCTACCCCTTTCGGGTTATTGCCTTCCTCTAGTCAGGTAGAGGCCACGTCATCCATTTTGCTACGCCCTTCCTTCTCTCTTCCTCGTTCCCTTTCTCTTCTTCTTCTTCTTCTTTTCTTCAAGATTGGATATACTCGTAGAGTCGTCACCGAATAGTTGCAATACACTCTTGGGACCGTTACAGTACTAGCTATAATAGGTTAGACTAAGTGGGGCCGAGTGGGTCCGGACCCCGAGTTTTGCGGTATTGAGTTTTCCACCCAATAGACCTCTAGGTCGTGCAATCCACTGCGCGTTGGTTGGTGGGTATATGAGTAGAAGATAGTACGGTCTACTTATAGTAGATTACAAGTAACATTTAGCTTCTATAATACCTCGCGAGCCTATAATATAGAAGCTTTCCAACTATTATCATTATCTGCTAGAGAGCCTGCCAAGCTCTATAAGCTGCCATAAGAGCTATAGGTATAACGCGCTTAGCCTATAATAAGACCTAGTCTTACCACTTAGATCACCCTAAGGCAATTAGCTTTAGTGGTTATCTATAGTGCCTATAGATCTAGATCGCAACACCTTGTATTGTAGAGATTCTACCTAGTAGACCCTGTAGCCCCCGGTCAGGTAGGCCGATAGCCTTAGGGAGGAGGGCGGCCTCGGCTTGCACCCTCTTTTTGTCCATCTTGGCCCAGCTCTAGCCCTAGGGGTTTAGGCCCTCTCTTTAAGGCCCCTGGTCGACCTCAAGGACCTGCGGGTAGTGGTCGGATTTTCCCCGCTCTTCGATGCCGTAATAGGCAGTTCGTAGGCCTATAGAGGCCCAAAAGTGGTCGATTATTGAAGTTCTTCCTCTTTAAGAACCTTGCGGCTCCCTGGTTATAGCTCCCTAGGGGGTTCGAAGCTCGAGGTCCCACTATAGGGCTAGTTGTAGAAGGTCTTCGGCTTCCTGCTCCTCCCGGCCGAAGTAGTCCTATAGTGGATGGAATAGGTTGAAGTCCCCTGCTATAATCGTAGGTAGGCTTGGCTTAGGCCTTCCAAGGAGGGCCTTTGGGACCCCCTTCGAATTAGGGGGGTTGTAGATCGACTAGACCTCTAGGCCCGGCTCAAAATTCCTAAACCGGGCCCAGCACCACTCGTCGGTAGCCTCGTAGTCCCACTAGCTTATTGGGAAGCCTTTGCTTATATAGAGGGCCGTACGGCCCCTCTTGCGAATGGACTAGGTAGTATTTGTAGCTCCTTAGGCAGTAGGTTGACTTGGTCTGCGGGTTGATCCACGGCTCTTATATTGCAAGGATGTCGTATTTTGCCTCTTCGAGTAGGACCTAAAGCGATTGCTTGTTGCCTTCAACATTCTATAGTAGTATAGATACTACTATTGTTCGTCTATATGGATCTCGGCTACTTAGGTAAGCTAGGTGGACCTAGTAGGTCTTGTCGACCTAGTAGGCCGGGTAGGCTGGGTAGGCTAGGTAGGCTAGGTAGGCTAGGTAGGCTGGGTAGGCTGGGTAGGCTGGGTCGCCTAGGTAGGTAGCAAGGCTGAGAAGAGGTGGGTAGAGCGGGGATAGCGGTAGTTAGTCGTGCCTGAAGTGGGTCACGGCCAGCCTCCTCTATATAGGTAGGTATTCCCCTCTTTCTCTTCCTAGCTACTTCCTGGAATCCATCGGTCTCCTAGGTGGCCTCGGTAGCTTGGGTGGCGTAGAAGGTAAAGATTAGGCCCTAGGGCCTGGCCAGGGCCCCGAAGGTCCTTGGCCGGTATAGATAAGCCTCTCTAGCCTCCTCTCTAGCCTTAGCCCCCTACGGGCAGGCCCGAGACCAGGCTGTATGCGGTCCTCTACAGGTAGAGCACTTAGTAGGTAGGCCTTCGTAGGTGGGGCAAAGAGCCTCCCCGGCCTTCCCACCTTCCCTATAGGCCTTAGTTCCACAACGTGGGTATAAGGCCTCCTTTTGCGGGCAGTATCTCTATATATAGCCCTATTTCCAATACTTGAAGTACTGGATAGGGTCTAGGGCGGCCCAATAGGGCTCGTAGTCCCATATCTGGGCCTTCCAAACTATCCTACTATCGCAGGCTCTCTTGGCCTCTTCCTAGTCTCGAAGAGCCACTAGAACTGTAGCCTTCCTTCTTTCTAGGTACTTTGGAATTCGAAATTTGACCCTGTCGATCAACCGTAGGCCTAGTTCCTACCCAAAATCCTCCTCGGTCATCTCCTGTAAGTCCTTTATAGGTAGGCCTTTTAGCAGTATAGCGAAGGACCTATAGGCCTCCTTAGCCTGTTGGCCGAAGGCCTGCTAGATCCAACTACTATTAGCCGAGTGCCACTCTTTTAGAGCCACGGTTTCGAAGGTTATAATTGTATCCCCACTAGGTAGGGTTCGGGCAGCAACAGCCCCTTTTCTAGCCGAGGCCTAGTTAATAGCCTGGACTATTTCCTATAGGGCCCTCTTCGTCTGGCTAGCTGTGGGCCAACTGCGCGGACTAGGATCTCCCGGTGGAGCCTAGCTGGCACTACCTTCTTTAGTTAGGTCGAGAGAGTCTGAGGGAGGCCCTGGGAGGCTACGGCTACCCAGGTCTTTAGCTCGGGGGTCTTCTAGGCTATAATAGCCGCCTTTACCTCCTCGGCTACTACCTTTCGAAGGCTAGCTAGTAGAAGGTTGTCTAGCTTGTATAGGCTCTATAGGGCCTATTGTAGCTTCTCAGCTAGGGCGTTGGCCTCTTCTTTCTTCTCCGGGCTAGCCAGGCTGGCTAGTTGGTCGATGAGGTCGTCGATTGAAGGCTTAGTATTGTTGTATGGAGGGGGGGGAGCCTGAGGGCCCCCCTTTATTCTGATCATCGGTATAGGGTAGGTCGGTTGGGGCGCTATAGGGTAGGTCGGTTGGGACGGTATAGGGTAGGCTGGCCGGGTGGCTAGCGCGGTGGCTGTGCGAGGCTGGTTGGGTGGCCCGTGCGTAGGTGAGGGATTTTCGGTCGCAATGGTCGTGGTCGGTGCCCGCTATATAGGGTGCCCTGCGCGGCCACGCAAGGGCTCCCGCGCAGGCGAGGCTAGTATCGTTAGATAGAGCTTTCCGAGCTCTTTCTAATGATACCGGGTTTGTCGGTTTTAGCGAGGTTGCGGCTAAGATGCAAAAGAGCGAAAAATCTTTTACGTTACGGTATAATGCTTTTGTCGCAGGATCAACGACGACGTGGTCAAACTACCTATAAGAATATAGTGGCTATCTTATCTACCCTCCGCTAGGTAGTTCTTCGAGTATCGATATTAGTACGTAGAAGGTAAAGTTCCTAAATAGATCCTAGGTAGTCTCCTAGTAGGTAGAGTATCGAGATAAGGAGGTCCTTTATCTCCTCCTTAAGGGTCTTCTTAAAGTAGTTGATCTAAATAGTATCGTGCTATATAGCGCCCTCTACGTTAGTAGTTGCTTCTTAAAATTATAGATAGAATACTACGAATAATTCCATTTTACCCTAGATCATCTAAACTAAATTATTAAGGTATACTAGGCGATATTAGGATCCTTATATATTATAGTTAGGTATTAGAGAAAGCTATAGGGTTGTAGGCGCCCTCTAGGCTACTACTCTTATAGAAAGCGGCTACTATTAACTATAGAAAGCCCCCTAGCTAGGAAAATATAAGTAAACTAATTAGTAGTAGAGCCTAATAGGCAGCTATTAGTATATAGTTTTCCTTCGACCGGCAGCTATTCGAGGTCCAGAAGAAGGTTACTATCGAGGATATAAACTGAGGCCCTCTCGAAAATCAAACCTTGGAAGGCCCCCGGGGAAGATCTAATACCTACAGGCCTAATCAAGGCCTGTGGGAAACCACTATTCAAGATCCTAGCGGTTCTCTACACTAGGTGCCTAGAATTGCAGTGGTACCCCTAGAGGTTCAAGAAGGCTAGAACGGTGGTTCTAACGAAGCCGGGGAAGTCCCCGGCTACGTATAGAAACCCTAAGGGCTATAGGCCTATAGCCCTATTACCTACCCTAGGGAAGGTTCTAGAGGCTATACTAGCCAAGAGGGTAGCCGAGGCTGCGGAGCGGAACGGCCTACTACCAGACGAGTAGATAGGCAATAGGATAAGCAGGTCTACCGAACTAGCTATTCGGCTAGTAGTGGCCCAGGTTCAAGAGGCTTGGAGGCAGGGAGCAACTGCCTCCCTACTTCAACTAGATATATCTAGAGCCTTCGATATAGTCAACCATATAAGGCTACTAGATACCCTCCGAGCCTACGGCTTCCCAGGATGGCTAGTACGGTAGATCAAGGCCTGGCTAACTGGCAGAGAGAGACTACGCTCTTTTTCGACGGCCAGGCTACCGAGCCTATACTAATCAAGGCCGGGTCCTACAGGGCTCCCCACTATCCCCGATCCTCTTTATCCTTTATATTGCTTCCCTATATAGGGCGTTAAAGGAGAAGCACCCGGGGGTAGCTATAGTAGGCTTCGCAGACGACACCAACCTACTAGCCTTCGGCCGAGGCCCCCAGGCCAACTGCCGGCAACTAGAAGAGCCTAGAAGACCTGCCTACAATGGGCCGAATCTAGGGGGATGGTCTTTGCCGGGGAGAAGAGCGAGTTGATCCACTTCAATAAGGGCCGAAAACAGTGGTCAAACCTAGTCAACCTGGCCTACCTAGCCGGGGAGGGCTTCGATACAATACAGCCAAAGCCCTCTAGCCGATTCCTAGGGGTCTGGCTAGATTGGAGGCTAAATTGGAGGGCTTACAAGGAGGCTATAGAGCGTAAGCTGAAAACGTAGGACTTTGCACTATCTAGAATAGCTGCTAAGACCTGGGCCCCCCGCTCTAGTCAAGGCCCGGGAGGTCTATACTAAATATATCCGTAGTGCCCTGGCCTATGGAGCTTCAAGCTTCTATATACCCACCCCCTTTAAGGGGTCGGCCACAGGGCATTGCGAGGACCTCCAGAAGGCTTAGAGCAGGAGCCTACGTTATAGACCGGGGCCTACAAGGCTACGCCTATTCGAAGCCTAGAAACCGAGACCTTTGTCCCTCCACTAGACCTCTACTTCAACTAGAGGCTAGCCGACTTCGAAGACCGACTTCAGATGCCAACCCTCCCAAGCCCTCTAGAAGGCTATAGACCCCTAGGTCTACTAGTCGAAGAGGCCTGCAAGAAGATCCAAAGCCGGTTTTGCCAGCTACGGCGGCTAGGCGGCCTATAGAGGCCCTAGCTATAGAGGAAGCATCGGAAGTAATTTCGGCCTGGAAGGCCCAGGGCAAGCACTCCGAAGAGGCCCTCAACAAAGCCTGGAAACTGAGGTGGGCCTAGGGGGCTACGCGGCGGTATCAACGGTATAGGGCCCGGAACCAGGCCCTACCTACTACTCAACCGGCTGACTGCCGGCCAAAGTTCGACGAAAAGGCACTAGAAAGGCACAAAGGCCTTACTAAGGCCGAGAGCTCTCTACTAACCCAGGCCCGAACAGGGGTTATAGGCCTTAGGGACTTCCTCTTTAGGGCTAGGGTTCCTGGAATACCTACCCCCTACTGCGAATGCGGCTAGGGGCGGGAAACAGTGGAACATCTAGTAGTATAGTGCCCTCAACCACCTATTCCAAAAACTTGGCCGGCTACAGCAATACGCTTACGGGGGGACCTATACAAGGCCCTCGATGGGGGGGAAACAAGGAGAGAGGGCTTGCAAGGAAGGTTATTAGGTGGCTACTAGGCTCTGGAGGCTCCTAGAGTATAGGCTGGCCACTCGGCTAGAACTAGGCTAGACCACTGGCCTAGTTAGCCACCTAGCCTTCCTTTTCACCGAGTGGAAGGATTCGAAGATTTAGATTAGAAAAGGGGAGGCAGAGGTTTTTAGTCCAGCCTTTTCAGGCACGGTTTTCCTTTGTAATTAGTAGTAGATGGTCCGGCGTGCCTACAGGCGCAGCGGAGTAGGAATATATATATATATATAGTTTTCCTTCTATTTCTAACCTCTAGTTCGTATCGAAATATAGAGGATCTAGGAGCATCATTTTCTTCTCCGTCTAGCTAGAGGGCGAGGCTAGTATAATAGTTACTATAGGTAGCAGCGGAGGTATTATTACTTATAGGGTAGTCTCGAAGGTTAGTATAGACTAGGTTTATAGGGAGGCCAGGCTTTTCTAGATAGCTTAGATATATATCTAGTATATCTCGCTCTCTATAACTTAGGGATTCTTAATCTCAACTAAGAACTAGCTCTAGGCTAAGAGCAGCTAGAGGATCTAGATTAGGGTAGTAGCCTCTTAGCCGCCCTTACTTATAGGGTCGTTGCTTATCGATATTGTATTACCTATTCGTCTAAGCCCTCTATTTTAGCTTAGGTAATAAAGACTTTCTATAGTACCTTACCCGGTAGAGGGCTTTCCAATAGTGCCTCGTTAAATAGAGGACTTTCTAATAGTACCTCGTTAGGTAGAGGACTTTCTATAGTACCTTACTTAATAGAGGGCATTCTATATACTCCGCCTAATAAGGACTTTCCATTATAGTATTCTAGTTATAGCTAGCTACTCAGCTCCTTTAGGCTTAACGTCTTCGCCCTTATAGCGTAATAGTTAGAAATATAGAATTTATTACCCTCCTATACCGCCGAAGCTTATAGCCTAGGTATTACTATATTTCCTCATATAACGCGAGCCTTATAGTTCTCGACTATCTAGGTATAAGGATAGGAGTCGTTCCATTAGCGTAACTAGTCCTATAGGCTAGTATTTTGCTATCCGATGTATAGCTTAACTAGCTCCAAAGCTAGTGTCTTACGGGCAATATCGTAGCTTACTCGGTCGTAAGCGCCGAGATCTTACTCCTCGCTCAACTACTCGAATGCTAGTATCTTACGGAACCGTTAGTGCCTTGTCGCTTGGTTGACGACTCGGATTTACTTTATAATAGTCGTATCTAGAGTTCCCTATAGATAACGACGCGATTGACCTACTAGTCCTAGTAAATACTCTATTCTTGCGAAAAGAGGAAGATTGGTTGTAATATAACGGTCTTAGGAGTGTAATTCAACTAAGCTAATAACGACTCTACGAGTACAACCAATCTCGAAGAAAAAAGGAAAAAGAAGAAGAGAAGAGGCGGAGGCAGGGGAAGAGTGTCATTCCCAATCTAATGACGTAGCCTCTACCTAAGTAGAGGACGTAGCAACCCGAAAGAAATAGGCACGATGAGGGTCGTTGCCTACAATGTTGGTGTTGACATTTAGGGAGAGTGGTGCGCAGTGAGGGTTAGGGTTGGCGAGGGTTGCCGAGGCCACCGTATAGCTCAGCCCGTTACATTTTCAGGCACGGTTTTCCTTTGTAATTAGTAGTAGATGGTCCGGCGAGCCTACAGGCGTAGCGGAGTAGGAATATATATATACCGGCTGGCGCCAAACCCGCGAGCGACGGCCGACTAGCTTGCCCCTGCGTGCAACGGCACCTAGAATAGCTGCACAAGCAATAGCCGACAGCTCCCTATTTTTCTGACGGCTAGCCGTCAATTTAGACCCAGTTTCATCCAAATTGACTATATTAGGTTTGGAATTTCTACAAGTTGAAGGAATGAAGAGAGTTGTGGATATGTCGCGTCACGCGTTGAATTGATGTGGGTGGGGTTGCCTCAGACTTCTAGAACCCCACTATATGAAGTGAATGCTGGCAGGAACCAGGGTGGAAGAGTAGTACTAGGTTGGTGGGAGTGAGGTATAGGGGCATGAACTAGGAGCGGGCTGTGGGTTGAGGCTAAAAATGAGACTACTGCTGGTGAGGAAAAAACAGGGGTAGATAGGAGCCCACATATAGTAGCCGGGGCCTACAAGGCTACGCATATTCGAAGCTTAGAAACCGAGGCCTTGGTCCCTCCACTCGACCTCTATTTCAACTAGAGGCTAGCTGACTCGAAGACCTTAAGCCCTCTACAAGACTCTAGACCACCACGTCTGTTAGTCAGAGGCCTGCAAAAGGGTCCAACACCGGTTTTACCAGCTATAGAGAACTAAGAGGCCTATAGGGGCCCTGGTTATAGAGGAGGCATCAGAGGCAACTCGACCTAGAAGGCCCAGGCCTGTACTCTGAGAGGCTCTCAACGAGACAGAAGTTGAGCTAGGCCGAGGAGGCTAAAGCAGTATAGGGCCCGGAAATAGGCCCTACCTTTTGGGGCAGGTCAGCTAAGGGCAGGATCGCCAAGCGACGGGTAAGCGAGACGAGCCGCTACAGCTCACTCGCAATCACTAGTGAGCCAAGGTAATCCAGGTACAAGGTACTTGGGGGGGGTTTATATAGTTCACGACTTCTAGGTCTACGGGCACTCTAGTAGCTTCCTCAGTGATCAATCAAGTATTTAGTCATCATTACTTTTAAGACAGTTGATAATACTTGTTATAGACCTTTTGGCTTTACCGAACGGCTCATCCCGATCCCCAACGCACCTTCATGTGTCCCTCTTAGACATAGGGATCCTCTGTTCGCCACAGTAATCCAAACTTAGGGTAAAAAGTAGAAAAAAATAGCAGAACCCTATAGTACTAAGAGGCTACTTATATACCCAAACGTAGAGTATAGGTGCAGTACTTTTGACGGCATGCTTAGTATCAGGGCTTCATGCAGACTTCTTTCAGGTTTTATGCTAAGGGCTTCCACGGCTTCTACCAGGCTCAGCCCGTCACAATAATAGGGTAAGATTGAGTAAAGCTAAAATGTTTATAACAAGTGTATAATCAATTATCTCAATAGTAGATATACCTAACTACTTATATTTTTTATTAGAGAACTCTCTAATTCTCTTACAATATATTAACTATATACTAGCTATTTTTAGCGGTCGCCGTTAATCGCTAGCGACCCTTAGCAAGCAAGTCACTATTAGTCGTCGCCAACTATAGTCGACCATGGTCGCCTGCTCTTTAGGGCGACTATGTATGCCTCACGCCATATTCTGCAGTAGCTACTCACTCCTCTGTGTTTCCATTGGTCCTTTTGTACTTGCTGATTCCCCACCCGGTCACCTTATATAGTTAGTTCGTGACACGTGAACCTTTTTGGCATCACCGAATCTCACTTCGTTACAGAGTATACCTTTAGGAGTCCCTTTCAAAAGTCTTAAGACTTAGAGGTTCGTCACAGCATTGGATTTATTTCTTTGTTGTATTAATGTCAGTAGTGCTCCTTTTTCCCACTCTATAAAGCGATTTAGTGCAACGAGCTGAGCCCTGCAGCGGCCCCGGCGACCCTCTGCCAGCACTAACACTCGTTGCAGACTCCCTACCCCTGAACACTATCAACCTCAGGGTAACTCCCATCGTACCTGCCCCCCTCTAGGCTATCGGCTCCCTCCGGCCGGCCAATGGCTACGTCATGCGCTTTGCAGTCTTCTTCTCTATTTTTCCTTTTATAGATTTTGGTTGAACTCGTAGAATTGTCATCAGACAGCTGAAATATACTCCTGAGACCGTTACATTTAGCAGCACTCTGATCTTTATGCTATTTTAAGCTTCATCACTGACTAGATTATCATGCTAAGTTTTAAGGGTGCCTACTGTAATGTAAAGGTCATAGCTAAGAGATGTCGTTCCTAGGTTGTACAATACTGCGGTTATTCCGTTTCACTATTACCAGTGCGATCATAAATCTCTACCTACTCCTCCTGCCGCTCTGCAAACTTTGGATGATTTTTGACTTGAACATTGCGTTTTGTCTGTTACACTTGTCGTATTATTCCCCTCGCGATATCCCTGCACCTTATGCGCAATGGTTCACCCAATGTACGTCGCGTGGCTCGAGAAGTTAGTGTCGCTACGGAGCTCCGTCATGTCATCCTCTCTCAAGCAAATTCCGACCACTATCTCCCCTTCCGGCGTCTTGGGCATCAGGTATACCAAACTTTCGACCTCGTCAAAAGCCGGTCGGCGCACCGCTTCCGGGTTACCCAGGTCAAGACCAAAATCCATGGTGTAAAAGGCGGGATTTGTCCATGAGCTGACCGCCAGACCCGTCGCCGTCTGGGGTGTCCCACCCTCGGGGATCTTGTGTTTGGCTCTATCGATCATGGTCGCCAGCATGCGCGCAGTGTAGGCCAATGTCGACGTGCTCGGCTCGACGGCCAGGCGGAGCTGCGAGGCGATAGACCCTAGCGGCATGTCGACCAACTCTTGGAAGCTGTGATGGGTGTAGCATGGTCTGTACCATACCCGGATACGTCGCTGGAAAGCCCAGGTAGCGTCGTAGGTCGACAGCACGGCCGAGGAGGGACCTTGTGCTGGGACCGAGGCGTACCAGGCGGACACGGGCAACGGATTGCCAGATGAAAGCGGTCAGGGCGTCATCGGTCGACACAAACCCGGTGGTGTGGTCATGTTCTCCAGGGCAAGGCGTTTGATGGTGGCCAGTGATCCAGCGCTGAAGGAAAAGTATTTCCACGTGGCCGGCGCGGGGGCATCCGGAACTGGACCGGGCTTGAGGTACTGAACGTCCGCTTCGAGTGCCGGATCGTACGAGTCTCCCAAGAGCTGAATTCGACCCGCCGTGTCGGGTTTGCATCGAGAATCTCGACATCGGTAAGTTGCTCGCCGCGACAGAGCCTAGACAATAGCGACATTACTTGACGCTGACCGGTAAAATCCATGGTCTGGTGATGGGTCACGAAAGTGAGGATCAGGCCGCCGGTGACGAAGTTGGCTTGCATCGCGAAGACGGGCGTCGGGTCTGGACCTGATCCGGCGATGCCACCGGGAATGGTCTTCCTGGGTGCCACGAGGTTCTCATGAAGCATTCGAAAGGGAAATCTCGCTTGTCGGAGGTCATCCATCGTTGGCGCCGACTGTTCATCCCGGAGGTCTCGTACCGTTAAACTGGGCATTGCACTGAAAGGGATAATCCGGAAATCGGGGTCTCCGCGAACTACTTGACCCGCCACCCAAGGGAGGTGCTCTGCCATGCGTAGTAGCCCGTCGTTCAGGGTCTTGATAATGGCTTCATGCGAGGAGGGGTTGGCCACCGGGTAGATGAGAGACAATTGGGTGTAGACGTTGAGGAAAGGCTGCTGCCCAAGATATCGAGGCAATCGTCGGCGTCCATGACTGCGCGGTTAGGGCTTGCCGTTATGTTCATTCTTGTGGCGTCCCAGGAATTGGACGCCAGGTGAGGATTCAGCAGCGTTTCACCAGGCACCGGTCTTGATGTTGGGGCACCCGCGATTTCCAGGGATCCGGGTCCACCCGCATGCCAATGTTACATTCGTCTTCTTCAATATACACTCTGAATCGCAGTATCATACATAAAGCCACCCTCACCCCTAATGCGCCCCGGCACCACAAAGCTGGCTGAGACTCCTACAACGAAACGTGGAGTTGCCGTATCAGTCCCGGCAAGTCGGCCACCTCGACCACCTGTTTCAAGCCCAGCCTCCGACATTGCACTTCTACGCGCTTAGCCGTGCGCCACTCCCTACCGAGCAGCACAATGACAGGAACGCCGATGAGGTCGGCGTCGGTCAGCTTCCAAGGCAGAGGCCTCTGCCTGTCGTCAATAACGACGTCGAGGAAGCCGTTACCGGGTCCGGCGTTGCTGATGATGTGGTGGGAGACTTGCAAGGCGTCGCCATCGCCCGCGTCCTTGCCGGGAATCACAACGCAAGAGTAGGGAGCAATAGCCACGGGCCAATTCAGGCCCCTCTTGTCAGCTAGGTGCTCTGCAACGGCACCCAAGACACGCGAGATGCCAATACCATGGCATCCCATCTGCATGGGTAATGGTTGACCAGACGGGGGTGGGGAGGTCATGGCTCCCAGCGGCTCGAGTATCTCGTCCCCAGGAAGAAGGTATGGCCTAGCTCCATGGCGCGCTCGACCTTCAAGCTGCCAGATGAGCATTGTGGACACTTGTCGCCGGTGCGGATCCGCAAAAGGTTGAGCGGCTTGCTGGAGGAGGTCGGCAAGGGTGTTACTGGAGGAGCGAGAGAGGCAGGCCAACTCGAGGTTTCCGATATAGAGCCTCCGAGACTCTCAACAAGCGAAGGCGGCAGACGGCTGTCCAAAACATTGACCACCTCGGTCGCCGTCTTCCTCTCGCCGGCAGTGGCGGCTGACCAGAACGGCAGAGCATCTTCCAGCCCCGCGTCCAGGTCAGGCACCACGGATTTCACCGCGGACCAGTTGATGTCTTGATTGGTGTACTGGCGTAGCTCCCCACCACCGGGCGGTCTCGTCCACCTAGGGTACCAGACATTGACCAGCTTGGTCCTGTCCTTGGTGATACCGCGCCAGACTTCAAACGGAGTGCCATCAGAGGCTTCCTCGGACAAGATTGACTCCGCTATCTCCTCGTTGACCACATAATCACAACTGTCGCAGCTGACAACGCGATCCTCGCCAAGCGCCGTGGGCAGGTGATATTCGTGGCTCAGGTCGCCTCCCATGTCCCCAGAGCTGGCCTTGGCCGACAGCACGGGTAGCTTCAAGTCAGAAAAGATATTGTTGTAGACGGCGCGGACTTTGTGGTAGGTTTCAAGAGCCGCCTCGACACTGTTGTCAAAGGTATACAAGTCCTTCATGATGAACTCTCGCCCGCGGAGGAGACCGTGGCGAGGACGGAACTCATCCCGATACTTGCGTGTGATCTGATACAGCCGCAGCGGAAGCTCTTTGTATGACTTGACCGACCGGGCCACAAGTGTTGTGATCTCCTCTTCATGGGTGGGGGCGAGCAAGTACGCTACGTCCCTGCGGTCAGAGAACCTGAAGAGCTGCGGTATCCGCAGGTCAGCATCCGCTCCTAGAATTGCACAGCCATGGTCACGACGTTAGGAACGAACCTCGGACGCGACGTTCTGTAAGCGGCCGCTCTTTTCCCACAGAGCCTCGGCCGATACCGACGACAACGAGACCCTGGATGCCGCTGTCGGCCGTAGGGTGGAAAGAGTGAGCTTAAGTTCGAGCGTGCGAAAACAGCCTTGGGCGCGAGGAACTCACCTAGCATCTCCTCCATGTGGCGGGCGACAAGGCCTTCGACCTTGTCCTGAACGCGTCGTCCCAGGGGCAGCATGTGGAACATACCCGCGTTCGATTGGCGCAGAAAGCCGGCACGGAGCAGCTTCGCGTGGCCATCTTCGACGCCGGAGACGGCAATGCCGCCGCTTGGAAACCACACCTCGAGAGGCGGGCCACACCCGGGGGAGCATGACTGGTTTTCCCGAGCCTTGTGCGTCCTGTCACTCTCACCGGCTGTTCACCCAAGAAGCAAGAGGCGTGTTGTTGTCAGTGGCAGCTTGGCGTGCAGTTTTGAGGCATGATCACTCGGCGGTGTTAGTGTGTTTTTGTCGTTGCGAGTCTCAGCTCAGGTTTCCAGCCGATGAACTGCTCCCGCTGCCAGCCGCAAGTACCTATGGAGTCCTGAAATGCCAAGCCAGAGAGAGAGAGGACTGGGATGAAAGGCATCCATTGGCTCTTGGCCCCAGAGCATTCAGGATTTTGGGAGCAGTGGGGCCGTGCTTGGCTCGAATTCACCCACTCCACCTGCAGAGAAGCTTGCAGGGTTCGCAACCTTTTTTTTTTTTTTTTTTTTCCCTGAATCGACGTTCCTGCGGAGACAAACGAACAGGACGCGCCGAATTTCTGGTGACGCTTTTTCGGCTCGCCCGGAAAGCAAGTGGTCTCTGTCGGTATCCGGAAGTCGTTTGCAAGGGCAGCGAGCGACGCACGCAACAAACAACCGCAATGGGCTCGAAACGGAAAGAAAAGAAGAAGGCAGACAAGCTGAGCTTCGACGAGGCCGCCCTCGCCCAGCTCACCAGCAAGATCGACAAGTCACTCGCAGATGCGAGAAGCAGCGCCCGCCTAAGCGCAAGAGACAACGTGAAAACGACGAGGGAAACGAGTCGAAGAGGCGCCAGACCCAACCCTCGGAACAGGCCGCTCAGGTCGAAGGCGGCGAGAAGCGGAAGAACAACCCGAACTCAACCCTCCTCGACGAAATCCTGGCTCTCGGGGGCGACGAGAATGACCTCGAGCTGGTCGCCAATGTTGACTCTGGCGACGAAGGTGGCAACGCCCCGCGCCACAAGCCTTTGTCGTCAGAAACCATCATCGACAAGTCATTGAGAGACGAGCTCGCCCGGTTCGCATCTAGCCTCGGCTTTAACAAGTTTCACGACGACGAGGACCCGCAGACTGACGAAGAATCCGATGTCACCGAGGATGTCGCCGAAGATGGTGCAGAACCTGTCTCTAGCGACAGCGCCGAGGAAGAAATTGAGCTGGGGAAGAGACTGGGGAATCCACCCCGCCCCCGCAAGAGACCCGGCAGGGCAAACAGTCCGGGAAGGTGGTCAGTAAGCGGATTTTACAACGTGATCCTCACTGCCGAGATCAAGCACCGCGTCTAACATGGTACAGATATTCGAGCCTCGTCCTGATTGGCACCAGCTTTCTTTGGATGGCCTGACACAGGTACCAGACAACGTCAAGCAACACTCGGCCTCCATCGCGAATCTGAAGGCATACGCGGAGACATTACTAGAGCAGGATTCCTCAGCCTATCTCTCCACGCGCGCCTCCAGCTCCTCGCAGAAGTTTATGTCCACAATCATGTCTTCGGGTACTCTCTCGGATAAGGTCTCAGCATTGACCCTCTCCATCCAGGAGTCTCCGCTGCACAACCGGAAGGCCTTTGAGAGTCTGATCACTCTGGCGGGAAAGAGGAGTCGCGGTCAGGCCATCGCTGCCCTGGGCGCCCTCGTCGACCTCTTGGGTAACGGCACCGTCCTCCCTGACAACCGCCGCCTCCATCTATTTCAAGCCCAGCCTGCATTGCTCGCTGCCTTGGACAAGCAAGGCCGGTCTCTTTGGACCGAAGGACAGAAGCTTCCCGGGAAGTTGACCAAGCCTCATTTGATGATGTGGGTGTATGAGGACTGGCTCAAGACCGCCTACTTCCGCATCATCCAGCTCCTCGAAGTTTGGTGCTCTGATGAGATCGAGTACTCGAGGTCGCGCGCCCTCGACTTCGTGTTCGGGCTTCTCAAGAACAAACCAGAGCAAGAAGCAAACCTCCTACGGCTTCTGGTGAACAAGCTCGGTGACCGAGAGCGGAAGATCGCTTCTCGCGCTTCCTATCTCCTCTTGCAGCTGCTTAACATCCACCGGGCATGAAGGCGATTGTCATAAATACCGTGGAGCAAGAGGTACTCCTGAAGCCGGGCAAAGCTTACGTACAAAGTACACGGCCATCAATACTCTGAACCAAACAATTCTTACCACGAAGGAGCCGGCGATTGCGGACTCACTTCTGCGTATCTACTTTGACGTCTTCCTCTCTCTCTTGAAGACCGGTTCCTTGGGTGATTTCGAGACAGCCGATGGGGACAAGAAGAGTGGGAGCTCCCGCAAACGGTCCAAGAAGAAGGGGGCTTCGAATGCGACGGCGCCGGGAATGAGCAGGAGACAGCTCAGAAGCTCGTTTCGTCATTGCTGACGGGCGTCAACCGGGCCATACCCTTTACCAACTCGGAGGACTCAACGTTGGAGAAACACCTTGACGCCCTGTTCAGAATTACCCATTCGTCCAACTTCAACACGAGCATCCAGGCTCTGATGCTTATCCAGCAACTCGCCACGTCGAAACAGCTCGCCGTCGACAGATTCTATCGCACCCTCTACGAGTCCTCTTGGACCCCAGGCTTATCACGTCGTCCAAGCACGCGTTGTACCTCAACCTCCTGTTCCGGGCCATGAAGAATGATGTTGAATGTCCGACGAGTCAAGGCGTTTGTCAAGAGGCTGATCCAGGTGCTGACCTGCACCAGCCGCCGTTCACCTGCGGCATTCTCTTTCTGATCGCCGAGCTTCAAACGACATTCCCCGACCTGCGCACGATGCTCTACGAAGCCGAAGACAACGATGATGATGGCGAGGAAGTCTATCGGACGTCCGTGATGATAACGTGCAGGCCGATGCTCCCACTAAGACGACCTGGAGGCGGAAAACCACGTACCACGGTCTACGACGGCCGTAAGCGGGATCCCGAGCATAGCAACGCGCACCGCAGCTGCCTCTGGGAACTTGTAAGTAGACCTACCTGATTCCTGGATCTCATTGACTGAATTTGTGTAAAATAGCTTCCTTTCCTCTCACACTACCATCCTTCCGTCTGCGTGTTCGCCGGGAATCTCCTGGTTCGGCAAAAGGCGCTACCCAAGCCAGACTTGGCCAACCATACGCTGATGCACTTCCTCGACAAGTTTGTGTTGTACCGCAACCCGAAGGCCGAGGAGTCCAAGCGCGTGGCTCGATCATGCAACCAATTCTTGCTTCGGGCAGTGCGTCGCACATCGTGGCGTCCAGCAAAGCGGCGGCCAAGCAGCAACCGATTGTCAACTCCTCGTCGTTCTGGAACCTCAAGCCTGAGCAGGTCTCCGCCGAGGACGTATTCTTCCACGAGTACTTTGCCCGCGTCGGCAAGCCTATGAAGCTGCCCGCGCCAAGAAGGCGGCCGAAGAGGAGGTCGGGTCCGATGTCGAAGCGGCGGGAGAGGACGAGATTTGGGATGCACTGGTCCATTCTAAGCCCGAGATTGAGGGTGCTGATGGCGAGGAGGATCCGACATGGACATGGAGGAATTTGATTACTCGGACGACGAAATGGAAGTGGAAGGCCTGGACGCCGGCGAGAAGATATCAGATATCGAGTCGGAGGGATCTGCTGGCTTCGAGGGTATCTTCGCTGACTCAGATGAGGGTGATGAGGGCGATGAGGCCGCTCTGACGAGGAAGCGGAGGAAGAGGAAGAGGAAGAGGAGGAGGCTTGTGACGAAGGCTGGAAAGAGGCGTCCAAGAAGGATCGCAAGGGCAGGCTCAGCAGGAAGGAGATGAAGAGCCTTCCGACATTTGCATCAGCCGATGACTATGCCGAGATGTTGGCTGCGGAAGACGATCTGGATGACTAGAAGACGGGCACAGACTCGATGGTTTCCGACGCCCAGACAGTGCTGTGGACTTGGAAGCCATGCAAAACTTGAATTCCACGTCACAACATTTACTTGACTATTCAACAAGTTCCCCTTACTCTAGGTGTCGAACCACTCCAGAGGATCGTCCTTTGTGAAATGCTCGAAAGGTGTGCCCTCCGTCCGGCCCCTCCTTGTCCTCGGTGTCTAGAGCTTGTCAGTTGGTATCCATTTCCATTGGGCGAAGGAACATACGGATGCTGTGCAGGGTGGCCTGGTCTTCGGGGCCCCCAGTGAAGGCGCGGAAGTGAATATATGCTGGCCTTCCTCTGGCAAGGCTGGGATGCGCACCTTGCCGAACAGATGAAGCCCGATGCAGAGACGGCGACGCGGACTTGATGGAGGTCGTCGGAGCCAAAGCCCGTCAATTGCGCATCGCTCAGGTGCTCGACAGCAGCAAAGTATTCGGGTTCATGTTCTGTTTTTGAGAAGGATGGCCGTCATGAGCAAGGACCGGGGCCAGACAGCCATCGAGGCGAATGGACGGGTCAACTCACTGTTCGATTCGTGGCGGAGGCGCACAAGGGTCCTCTTCAGGTCGTGCTCAATCTGCTTGAACACCTTGATGGACTCTTCTTTGGGCTCATGGGGGTCTCCGAGCTTGACTGTGTCTGCGGTTGCCTGCAACACAAGGGCGGTTCTTAGTACAACGGTCTGGAGACAGTTCTCGCTGGCCGGACTACTCACCATTGTGGGTTAGTGTGCGTATCGAAGTAGTTTTCAGCAGTTTGCGTGTTTGAAGGCTGGTATGGTGATTGTAGGGAAAATGTTGTTGTCAGCGAGCGGTGCAGCTGGGATGATCTGTGTTTGCCATGTTGCGTCAGTCCCCCAAGGTGGCAGTGGGGAAACGGGACCACTGAGTTGCACATGATGATAAGTCTTGTGCGCAGCATTGACCAACCCCTTCCTCTCTGTGTTCATCCTGCCGTCCAGTTGGCTATGCAGGGACGACACAGCTGATGCGACAGCAGACCGTGTAAGTGTCTACCTGATACTGCGCACCGACTTTACGTACAATGAAGTACTCCCACGAGGGACGCCTCAACAACACTGGCTGTACCATAGGTGCTCCGTTCCAGGCTCACCTCCGGCCGAGCCTGGTCGAATGGACAGACACCATATCACAGTATATTCACTTGGAGTTCATCCGTCACTTCATCACGACAATGGCAGTTGTACGTTTACTATGTGGTCGATGCAAGCGGACAAGTCAGGGATGGTGTCCCATCCTGCCATGTGCGACCGGGATTAAGGTAGTCAACAGTCGCTTCCAGGCCGGCGTGCCAGGAACCATGGGAAAAAGGCCCATCTTGCTCACTGTTAGCCACCAGCCGGCCGACCGTCAACGCTGCGCCGCTTAGCTATTTTCCAGCAATCCAGTGTCACCCAAGTCAATTTTCTCCGGGGGCGAGGCAGCTTCCCAGACCGCCCAGCCCTTCCGGATAGATCGCAGCCGAGGTTTGTGGGTCTGGGCCGCGTGGGCTCGGGGACTTTGAGGCCAGGATAACGAGTCCCCATTCCCAAACCGAGAGAAGTGGGTCCGCTTCTTTTCCCACTGCCGGCGCTGCCCCAACGCAACAGCCGCCATCCTCCTGCCGTATAAGAGGCCCCCACCCCCCAAGTCGCCCGAACCGTATCTGCTTTCGGTCTGAAGGATGTCTTCCCGGCTGTTCTCGGCCGCGTGCCGCCGTTCTTGTGCTCAGCGACTCGCGTCCCTTGCCCATCACCGTCCCGGTGCCCGTGTCTTCCAGTTGCCGCTCCCCCCTCCATCGCAACCGCAGCCGGTACCGTAGCCATGACCCATGACCCACCCGCTGTGTCCTGCGTCCACTTGGCTGATCCCTGGGCTGGCCGCCCTCTACAGACTCGAGCGCCGCCTCGCCGATAGCACAGAAGACCCCTTTCTTCCGTCGAGCAGCCTCCCTAACCGGCCGTATCCTCCTGTTCACTACCCTCGGCTTCGTCATGGCCGTAGCACCAGCCCACGAGGCGGCGGCCGCGATGCTATCGCCCTTGAACGACGCTGACACCCTCAGTGCCTTCGCGCCCGAGGACGACGAGTCGAAGGCCAAGGAGGACTACATCAACTCGCACCCTCTCACCATGTCCCTCCGCGCGAACCCAGAATTTATCGAGTCACGCCCGCACATGAAGATCCCGCCGTCATGGCGGAGGCACAATCTGACCGCGGCACCCTCATGGGGCCGGGCAAGGTGGCCGTGCCGCCATTCAGCTGGACAGAGCGGGAGGGCAAGAGCTACGTGCAAATCACACACGTCGGGACAGACCTGTGCGGCCACATGGGTATCATCCACGGCGGCTTCCTGGCCACCATGCTGGACGAGGGGCTGGCTAGGTGCTGTTTCCCCGTGCTGCCCTACAACGTCGGCATGACGGCCAAGCTGGAGATCAACTACAAGGCCCCGGCCATGGCCGACCAGTACCTAGTGCTGCGCGCCACGACCGTCAAGGCGGAGGGCAGGAAGGCGTGGGTTGAGGGCCACATCGAGACGCTCCCGACCGGGAGGGGGAGGAGCCGACTGTGCTGGCGACGGCCAGCGCGCTGTACATTTCTCCAAGGCAGGCATCGGTGCGTCCACCCCGATTCTTACTGTTGCCATCCGAGTGTTTGCAGTCCTTGTTGCTGACCGAGAGAACCGTACAGATGATGGCCAAGGTCTATCCGGTGAACTAGTTGCCCTGCAACGAGATTACATTCTCCCGACCACAGGTCTGCAGAACCGCGGACCCGGGCTGTACCCTCTCCCCTCACCCTTCCCGATCATACCTGCGCCCGAGGCGAGGCAGCGGAAGGGAATTCATACGAAATAGAAGCAGACATAGACGATAGGGTTGAGCGGTAGACCTCGATTGGAGCAGTTAGGTTAAGACCTGAATATGGAGTTGTTCCTACATTACATCTCTAGAAAGATGGCACTAGGGCGTAGGGCGAAGGAATGGACGGGATAGGACACGAGAGAGGGGACGGAGGGAGAGGTGGCTGGAGAGTCCTGTAGATATCCACCAGCAGTATATACTTTCTAATTTGAGGCGGTCCATAACCATCTCAACGTCGAGTCACGGCCACGAGTCTGTCAACACATGTCATCGTTCCTGAAGGAATGGTGGGGCAGAGAATTCACATCCCAAACTTCAGGTCCCAAGGGGGGCTAAAATGACGCCATCTTCTGCAACCTGGAACGCGGGTGAATGTGGGGCATCTGAACCATGTGCGACCCCTGGGATCCCCGCGGATCGGACGCACCCTGATGAGACAGTCCCTTCGGGGCGACAGCGGCAAGGACGGGATCTGGGACCGTGATCGGTCTGCCCCACGTCTGAAATGTTGCTGAGTCAATATTAATGATGAGTGTCGCCCTGCCAATCCCTCCCTGACCTGCCAACTTGCAGCTTCCCTTACCACACGCCACACACAACCCCGTTTAGCACGTAAACATTCTAAACACTCGACGGATTGCCTCCGAAGGGCGCCAAAGATAGCCCGACATAGAAGAAGTATCGCAAAAAATGGCCACCGTGAGTCTCTTTCCCGCAGCGTCGCTCGAACTCGACGCTCCCACTGGGCAGTGCGTGTGACGGTCAGCCCATTCACCGACCCAGCTAAGCAGCAGCGCAGAAACATCACCTGGCACCCGTCGCTCACCCGGCACGAGCGAAACCAGCTGCGCCGCCAGCGTGGGTTCACCGTGTGGTTCACTGGCCTGTCTGCCTCGGGCAAGTCCACAGTCGCGACCGCCCTCGAGCAGCACCTCCTCCACATCGGCCTGGCCGCCTACCGCCTCGACGGCGACAATGTGCGCTTTGGCTTGAACAAGGACTTGGGGTTCTCCGAGAAGGACCGCAATGAGAACATTCGCCGCATTGCTGAAGTACGCAAGCCTATATCATTCCACCCGTAGCGCCGTTATGTATGACGTCCCTAACCAAATCACCCTCAAAACCAGGTTGCCAAGCTCTTTGCCGACTCCTCCACCATCGCCCTTACCTCCTTCATCTCCCCCACCGTGCCGACCGCCAGATTGCCCGTGATTTACACGCAACCGCTTCCCAACCGGGCGACGACCCGCTGCCCTTCATCGAGGTGTTTGTCGACGTGCCCCTCGAGGAGGCCGAGAAGCGGGACCCCAAGGGGCTGTACAAGAAGGCGCGGCGGGCGAGATCAAGGATTTCACGGGCATCTCTGCGCCCTACGAGGCGCCAGAGTCGCCCGAGATCACCATCCGGACAGATCAGCTGAGCGTCGAGGAGTGCGTGCGCAAGATCGTGGAATACCTGGCCGAAAAGGGCCTGATCGCCGAGACCCAGGAGACTAGGTGATGTAGGAAAAGGAGGCTGCGAGAGCATGTCTCATTACATGGTCGGCAGGACGGCTCGGTCCGGTCTATGTAGATCAGCTGTTAGCAGCGAAGGAAAAAAAAAAAGGTCCACAGTCAACTGCCTCTGTTTGCATGGCCTGCTCCTGCGCCGCGAAAGCAGCAGCTTGAAAACATCAAGACGCCAGTTACCGTACATCAGACACTCGCAAGCATTCCCGTGCGCCAACACGGCTAGGGAAGGTCAATTTCGTAGTACACATATGCCGTGTACTCGTTGCCCTCGCTGCCCAGCCCAGCAGCGGCCATCTCGGATGTGAGTGCTGCGTCATCCTTGGTGACCCGGCCTCGTTTGTCCCTCCCGAAAGCATTGCCGCCGAGATACGAGTATGCCGAATCCAGTGCTGTCTTTACCTTCTTTGTCTGCTTCGATGTTGTCTGCGCAGCGGGGTCAGCGGCCAGACATGTCTCCAAACCTCAGGCAAGGACCTACTTTGACGAGCGCACAAACAAACTCCAGCGGCAAGCCGTATCTTAGGACGGTCTCGACAAACACCCGGAGTGTCATGACGTGGGCCCAGATCATGATCGTCTCGCTCCATCCCGTCCGTCCTAGCCTCAGGGCCTCACCCCATACCTTCTTCTCCTCCCTCGCCACACGTTCCAGCTCGCGCTGCTCCTCCTCTTTGCCTCCTTCCACGTACTTGTACTGCCGGGGTGTCCATTTTTGCTCGCGACACTTCTGCAAAAACTGGCGCTGGTCTTCTTGAAGGTCGTCACCGCAAAGAGCGTGAACTCATCGTCCTGAGCAACTTGGATAGACGACCGCGGTACCACCATGGGTGCCAGGGTCTCGTAGCTGCGAATAAAATCCTTGCGCGCGTTCGTCGGCACGACGATGAGGTGGGTCTCCAAGTACTCGGAATCCTGGACGAGCAAGCTTGGGTCAACGATGGGCGTCAGGGATTTGGTTGCAAGATTGCCTCTGCAAATTCGCATGTTAGCGCCCGGTCGCCGCAGAACATAGCAGTCTTGAGAGGCGACAACCTACGTTTGTTTCCTCTGCAGAGTGGCGAGCGTGGTCTTGACCGTGTTGTACTGGTTGAACTTGGCCTTGACGTCGTTATCGGTATCTGCAGCTCCTTTTGCAAGTCGTCGATGAGCTCCCCAAGCGGCCGGTCCGCGCGATACCGGACCTTGTTCCATTGGAAAGTGCGCAGGTAATGGTCTGTGGGCTCTGCGCGCGACTTATTAGACAATGCAAGGTACTTGGCAGACTGGGTACACGAGTCTCACTATCATTGACCATCTTTTGCTGCGCAGCCTTCTCCTCATCGCCGTCTAGGATCCCCTTGAGCGAGTCGGCCACCTTGGCAGCAGCAACTTCGCATGCGGCGTTGAGCTTTGCAAGGTCGTCTGCGTGCTGCACCAAGGCATCGAGCGTCCCGATCTTGAACGAGGGTATTGCGAAGGGAAGAGTTTCGCCGTTGTCTCGTCCGACCGTCGCGGCCAGCGCTGTCATGGGGTCATCGTCGAAGATCCTCAGGGGCAGCGAGACGAGGATATATTGAGTTGGTTGCATGGTCGCAGAATCGTAGCATGCCACGGGGGCTCTGTCGTGTATGCTGGCGAGAGATGAGCGGACAAGGTTCGGTGCAAAAGAGCGGAACGGTCCCGCAGCGGGCGCGCAAACCCAAGAGGGCGAGGAAAGCCGAACGGAGTTGCTCTTGTTGGTGGTCCAGGAGACGTGAGGTGCAGTGAGGTTGGCCGTCACTCGAGAGCCGGGTGTGCTCAGAAGATAAGATCTTTAGCAAGTATGGAGCATCGAAAGAATGCGGCACAACGCAGCCTGAGGGTGAGAATGCGATACTAATGGGAGCGGGAGTTAGGGTTCTGGGTGGTTGGTGTCGATGCGCCAGTGTCGAGAGAGGGAGTGGGGAGCTCCAAGTAGGGGGAGCATCTGTACAGTCCTTACGTCAGATACCGACGTAGCTTACCTGACTGACCTACCTAAGTTCTTGGCGGCGTATTACCGAATTCCACTGTATCCGTTACGCGCCCGCTCAATACACATAACAATTCCATTGAAACACGTAACCTTGCCAAGCTCGGCGGCCCAGGTACCTCGCTCGGGCGCTCTAGCATTTTCGCGCCATCACGCACCTGGCCCAAGCATCTGGCTACGAGACCGCGAGACGACGTTGCCTGACGACAAACACCAAAGAGAGACATCCGCATTTCGCTGCCGCTATCGCCTGACGTGTCTCGCCGTCCGACTCCGAGCCTGTCTTCCCCAGCCGTCTCTCCCGTCGACGACGACATAGTCCGAGATTGCGCGGGCGCAATTGCATCTACGTACTGTATCGCTATCTCCCGACGCTCCTCCCCGCCGTGTGTTGCGGACCGAAGACCGCGGAGTGTCACACCACCAGCCCCCTTCAGCCGCTTGCTCCTGTACCTTTGTGCCCATTGACTGCCGGCCACTCCGACCACGGCTGACCGACCCGTTGACTGCAATTGTCCCTTATTTACGGTCATTCGGAACCTGGAATACACTTTGAGGGGGAATCCGCGTCGCGACCCTTTGGTCTGGTGGAGTCGAGCGCGACACCTCTTTTCGGTTGATTCGAGATCTCCGCCGTCGACCAGCAACCCCTTGTGGCCATTTCGTTAAACACTCTTCCCGACGCCTTTCGAATATGGGGTTTACGCCCTGATATCGCAAGCCTGCCGTGCCGCAGCACTCAGTCCACGCCAGTGGGCTAATTGGAACCGCCCGATACCCCGCAAGCAGTTCCCGCTGTCCACGACGCGGACCGTAGCCATTGTAACGACGTGAACCCTGATGGCGACGCCCTCAGGTAAAGCCTGATACGGTGCTCCTTCTCGAGGAGATCTGTCGCTAACTGCTGCCCCGGCGTTGCCATCCAGTCCCCGCTGTCCTGCCCCGTTCCACGCCAGGTTCCAAAGCCCCAACAATGCCGTCTCTACCTTCTTGCGGCGACCAGGTTGCGCCGCCTGCCCAAGCGTCCTCCGGCAGCTCGACATCGACGGCCGCCCCGGCCCCTGCTGCTGGCTCTAGCACACTCGCTTCCGGCCCACATCCCCCCGACGCGTCCGGCGGTCCACTACGAGATGGCCGGATCCGTAACCCGGTACCCAGCAAACTCAAGGGCAAAACCGATGGCTCGAAGGGTAACTTTGGCATTATGCACCTGGAGGTTGCCGGCAGGAGCGAGGGCGCCGATCGCGATGCCGAGGCGAAGCGCACCAGCGAAAGTACAGAACTGGCCGCCAAGCGTGCCTTTGAGAATGGTTATGTTTCTCTCCGGAGAAGCCGTTTCGTGCATCTCCCGGACGAGCCAGCACCGAAGCCCTTCGTTCATGTCCCAGAGTCTGTGCCACCTTCAACTCAACCGCAACGCCGCAAGCCCCTAGATCCCCAAGAGACCAAGGCGGAGCAAGCCCGTCTCCTCACACTGCTACGAAGCCTGCACCCGGTGCTTGTTGTGGACCAGATGTGCAAGGCATTGGCATTTTTTGGTGGCATTCCTGGAGCACCACCGCCGGTAAATGGGGGATTCCCGGAAAGCGCAGAGGCAAACGGTTCAGGCAGCCTCTTCGTTGGTTGGATTGCAGAGATCTTTCCCAAGTTGGGAGGGAACTCCGGCCAAGATCCGACCAGGCAGTTGGACAGCCCTCAACCAGTTAAGCGCAAGCGGGGTCGACCGAAAGGCAGCAAGGCCACCAAAGCTCGGAAGGACAAGGGAATCAAGAAGGGACCTAAGGTTCCTTCGAATACGGCGGAACGGCAACCGGCCGAAGTGGCAGATGAGAGCTGGGTCGATGTCGACGAGATTGCCATGGCAGATACCGACGACGTTGACGCCAACGTGATGCTCCTTGCGCGAGCCACAAGCCCGCAATCGCAGACGGCCATGGTAATGGAACCCCGAGTCAAGTGTCCAGGACGCCAGTCAGAACGGCATTGCCAGGAGCCCCCACCTCCACCGGCGCAACGCCTGACGGAACGGCGAGCGCGAGGAAGAGAGGACGCCCTAAAGGTTCTAAGAACCGGCCGAAGGGGCTTGGCACAAACTCCACGGGAGAGACGCAGCAAATGGGGAACCGATTCCCCCAGGGTTCTCATGCCTCCATCGGGACTCCTCAGATGCCCCAAGTGAACCAGGCACACCATCTTCTGCAGGCTCAGCGGTGCCACAGTCGTTCACAGCTGTGAATTCCACGTCTCCAGCTACCAAGAAGAAGGCCTCTAGGGCAAGACGACCAGGGCCTCAGCAACAAGCTCAGGACCAAAACAGCCAGGCAGTGGCAGGATCGTCACAGTCAGGGGAGCCCGGCAACCTTGGATCAACGAGCTTTATCCCCATCCCCGGTTCCGGCGCCCGCCACACAGAATCCACAGGCTCAAGCTTTGACATTCCCAACTCCTCCGATGACAACCAGTCCAGCAGAGCTGAAGGCTACTAAAACCTCGGGCCAGAAGAGGAAGAGGAAGGGAGATGGCGAGACCACTGGAGCCCCGTCGTCGACGGAAGCGAACAACCGCGCGATACCCATTCCACCGAACAACCCAAGACCTCCACCACAACCGGCCGCTCCTGGCCCCACGCCGAAACGTCCACGAAAAGGCAAGGAGCCCAAGGGCTCAGCAAGGAATGGAGATGAGAGGGTTCCGCAACCTTCTTCTACTGGCCTCTCTTCAGCTGTTCCACCGGTGGCGGCCGACAAGTCCAAGCCAGGGGCTGGCTCCACTTCAGTCTCGGAGCCACCAATATCATCACTGCATTCGTCCCAGGAGAGTCATTTTGAAGTGCAGTCTCCTACCTTGGAAGGTTATGAGGCACTTCAAGCACAGTTCGAGCAGCATAACGAGGTGGAGACACAGCCTTTGGGTTCGCAGAGTGCCACAAACCCAGCACAACTCATGACAGCTCGTTTCGCACAGCCGCAACAAAACCACCAGCAGAGATACGCCCAGCAACACCAGCAGCAGAGGCAACAGCAACCTCCTCAACAACAACAACAACAACAACAACAACAACAACAACAACAACAACAACAACAGCAGCAGCAGCAGCATTCATCCGTGGGGAACAGCCGATCGCCGAACCCACAGCCCAGGCCGCGAGGTCGCAATCGGCAGGTACCACTTTAGGCGCGCAACAGCAACAGGCGAGGGCTTCTCAGAACCAGTACAACCAATACCGTGCCTCGACATCGCAATATCAGCAGCAGCAGAACTTCGGATCTTCACCTGCGGATCAGCCACAACAACAATTTGCTGGCGGACAGCAGCATTCCCAGGGTGCACAGGTTCCCTCAGCCCAACAGTACCCAACAGGCGGCATCCCAGCCCCAACAGTATGCTTCCAACCAGCAGACATATGGGACGAACCAGCACCAATATTCGACCGGGCCGCAGCAGCTGACCTCACAGCAGCGTTACCAGCAGCAGCTGGCAACGACATCCGCAGGGACGGCATCGTACGCCGCGAATCAGTCTCCACAGTTCGGCACCTCGGCAGCCAACAACTTCAACACCGCCGAAGCGAGCTATCGCAGCCCAGCCACGGCCTCTACCAACGCCTCATACGGCCAACGGAGCCAGTCTGTCACGCCGGCCGCTGCCGCCTCATTTAGGACCCCGAGCACGCACGGGCTGTCGCAGCACTCGACCTCCTTCGGGGCGGGCACTGCATCGCTCCAGCAGCGCTCTGCCAACACGAGCCAGCCGACATCGCAGAGCATGCAGAGCCTGGCAAGTGTGCAAGCATTACGGGCAATGCCGCCACCGACTGGTCGCTGTTTGACACGAGCCACTTGGATGCCTCGGGTCAGCAGGGGACGGTGGGCTTGACGAATACCAACTACGGTCTCGGCGCGGCCGGCGTGCGGGGGCCGTCCAACGCTGGCTCTGCGTTTGCTACCACTGGCCTCGCGACGTTTGACACCACGGGCTTGGGGGCCAGTGACCGGTTCTATGGAGTTGGGCGCAGATGAAGGGCGGAAACGAAGAAATGGCGTTTTCTCTTGATAATTCACATTGGGTAGACAAGATCTGTCTCTCAAAGGCAGCACTGGTTGGACAAAAAATGGCAGGGTGAAAAGGGGTTTCCTGGCTCAAGGATCTATAGAGAGGACGCATGCACGCGACCGGTATTGAGTGTCGCTTGTCCTTTTATCCTCTCACCCGATTTTCTCTTCGTGGAGCTTGCTATTTCCACCATTTGGATGCGCGCTGGTATGGTCATCATTTGTACGAGACAAGGCGCGGCCATACTGCTATTGGATTCATGTATTTGCATCGCGACATTACCATTACGTCGAATTTGTCTTTTTTTTTCCGCTGGTGTTTGTATTGTTGATGCTGCTGTCGGGACTGTGGCGGATGGAAGGGGCCATGTGAAAATGTGATGGTCGAGGAACGGAAGCATATTGCTCTGCCAGAACACATTTAACATGATGGAGTACGAGATTTCTTGAATTAAATACGAGGAATTGGATGACCAGATGCAAGTCTATCGTGGGCATCCCATATCTCCGAGAAGGTGATTGAGCGCTGGTCCTCTGACCCTTGCTCCCACCGAGTTCCCAAATCAACACCTCGGTGAGCGTTTCTCCTGCAGCAACCCTGTAAAGAAAGGAAAGCTAGGCTTGTCGAGGCCTACGAATACATCGAACCAAAAAAGCACAGGGCAGGCACCCTCCCGGGTGGCCAGACAATACAACATAGGGATAGAAAGATGAAAGGAAGCATCCCGTAACACCTGGCTCGCCATGCTGATCTCTCGCCGAGATCCCCGCACATGTCGGAACAGAAGAAATAAAAAGCAGCCGCAACGCCTGTAAATGCCTTTTGTTTCGGGAAATCCAGACTCTGACATAGGAAACGGAGAATCGTCGGTTGACGGGGTGAGGGCTGTCATAGTGTCATGACAGACTATGTTTTACGGGAATGATGGTGCTGAAAAGGTTGGGTAGTCAAAAGGGGCAAGGAGCCCTTGTTCTATCAACCCTCTCTGGCTGAGAGCATGGCGGAAAGGAGAAGAGGTAACCTCGGTGTGATGAATAGTGTCATTCCAAAGGATCTTCCTCGATGGCGTCCAGGTTCGGCCGGACCGAGTCGTGAACGAAGGTGCCGTATAGCCACTGGTCCTCGTCTTCGAGAGCGTCCTCACGGATCAGGTCGGTAAGCATCTGGGTATTGCGCCGGATATCCTGCGGTCGCTCGACGATCTTTCGCTCCAAGATCATTGCTTCGGCTGTTTCGCACCAGATCTGGCGGAGGCCGGGCAGGTCGCTGAGAAGTAACTTTGCCTCGTGCTTGCTCAAAGGGCCCATAGGCATACCGGCGGCAAGACTCGTGCAGAATACCAAGCTCTCAGGCTGTTTCCCTTGGGCCGCGCTCGAATTGGTCGGGATTCTGGACATGGTGGAGTCGTTTGTAGTCGACTTAAGCGACGACTTTTTCCGCTTCAGGCCCAGCACGCCGCGCCGCTTTTTTGTGTCGGGCTCAGGGGCCGCTTCCCGGGTGACGGAAGCATACCAGTTGTCGACGGCGGCCCGTCGCGAGTTGTAACCTTTCACCTCCCATATCTTCTCCACCTGCCGCATGCCACCCAAACAGAGAATGGCCACGTGGACTTCCTCAGGCGGTTTTTCCCTGAGATAACCCCTCAGTGATCGCTCCACGCGACCGACATAGGATGGCGGGCGAAGACGTCGGTCAAAGGACGCCATAACGAGGGGAAAAACCTCGTGGACTCGAAGAAGGGTTCGATCATCGTACATGTTGAGGATCTCGGTCTCGATCGGATTTGGAGACTGAGGTGCGGTATTCAATCCTTTCCCGTCATTCTCGGCGAGGTATTGGAGGTGTAGCTTGCGATATGTCTCGAAGAAATGGAAAATGGTGAAGAGGCGAGGTATCAGGCGCCGGCGCATCCGTTCCCTCTGCGGAGCAAACTCCCTCTGTTTCTCCTCCGTGTTCCTGCAGAAGAGCTCTTTGGACGCCCACTCGCAGATCAGATAAGACATCTTCGCAGCAACGTGTAGCCGATGCCAGATGCCACAAAGGTAGTGGAAATTTAAAGTAATCCCGGCGGGGGGTGGGTAAAGGCGCTTGGCGTATGCAGGCACATGGTGTTCCAGATGATAGCGAGTGATGGGCGTTTCGTTCAACGACACAAGGGCGTGGAAGAGCCTTGATGTTAGGCGAAGGTTCAGTATGTCGGAGAGCGGGAGCGATGAGATGATTTCCACCTGTAATTCATTCGGCAGGGCGGCAAACAGCTGGTCGAAGGGGAGGCTAGGAAAACAAGGTTAGTTCTGGCGGACAAGGACACAGCTGGCGGATGTGGCGCTCACCTCCGCTTCGCGGTTGTCGAATGTGTTGACGAGGGCCTCGGGTCGGAATAATCAAGACTGCTCGCGGCTGCGACAGCACCCTTGCCATGAAACTTGTTCCGTAGGAAACCAAACCCCCTCTTTTCGGAGCGCCTCTGGTCGTTGGCTTTGGCGGATGCTGCTTCCGATTCCAACAGGTTGGACCACGTATGGGCAAGATGAACTGCGAGTGGGAATGCCCCCCAGCGGGGGCTGTTGATGTGGTAACATTGGACTGCGACTGGTTTAACTTTTCCAAATACCGGTCGGAACCGAATTCCGTCACGTGTAATGGCTCCATGGTTTATGGCTGCAAGGCGGCAATGCAGCCGCAGAGCCTGGGTCAAGCTGGACACCCTGACAGAGCGAAAGAACCATGCGGAAGAGCGCCTAGAGTGTCTCCCTCCTTCACCGAAGTAACGTCGTCGGAAAATGGGGTAGCGGAAGATGCGTCGAAAAGGAGATTTGCGATTCGATCATGGTCGAAGCATCGGCGTCGAGAACCTAGAGGGCGTCGAGACCGGGGACTCGTGACCGATCGGGTGATGGGAGGGAAAAGACGACAGAGCGAAGGTAACCGCGCAACGCTCGAGTAGCTCTGAGAAATGCGCACAATGTCCAATGACGCGCGAGCTATCCTCCACTCTCTATCCTTCACACTCAAGCAAACGTCCAACGACCTCTTGCTGTATCGCGCTGGGGTGGGACGGCAACGAGTGTGGGCGGCGAGCTAGCAGGACAGCCGGATGGTCGCGCGACGGTTGGAAACACGATCGCTATGGTATGGCGCGCGAGGAGAATGAAACAAATTGTCGACAATCAAGGAAATGGCAATCGGGGAGACGGCGTTGCCGATGATCGAGGAAAGGCCGGTCGAGATGAGTGATGGTCCGACGGACGACGAACGCCTGCAGGAAAGGCCGGCAGCGACAGGAGCAGAGAAAGGGCCGGGCACGACGGGTCGGGACGGAGGAAGTTAGGGGACTTGGATCCGGCCTGTTTGGGAAGGGTGGGGGGCCAAGTGGAAAAGGGAAGCGCGAGAGATATAGAAGACGGGAGAGGAGGCAAAAACGGGGACCGCGTTCGGCAAGGCCCGAATTCGTCAAGGACAAGTCGAGAGAGCCAATGGAATGGCACACCGAAGAGAGTTGGCGAGCTGTCCAGTTTGTTGGTCAGTTTGGCGGGCAAGATGGGAGAATGGGGTCTCCCGGAGCGACGCAGGGCGTGGGATGGCGAGGGGGAGGGCATGGAGATGGACCGCGATGGGCCACGGCGGTTTGGCCGGCGTAATAGTGGAGAGATGCCGGGGTCCGGGCTCAAATGCGAACGCAGCAAGGAGAGTACCGCAAGGCGCCCCACTGGGCTGCGAGGCGGGTACTTGTGCGTTTGTGGGGTAATGGCGCATCTGCTGTGTACCCGGCTACCATGCTAGACAAGGCCCTGGGCGAGATGCCCCTGCGTGATTGCCTGCGTTCCATCGACCATGTGTCCCAGACAACTCCCAATCGGGCCTGTTCAGTGCTTTTTCCCCGTCCGGGAAGGGCGTTCGGCTTGCGGGCGTACAGGGTACATGGGTGGGCTGGCGGTGCGATAGTCTGCGATCAGCTTCGGGCCGAACGAAGGCTCAAACACTTCCCTCTTCCCTAACATTTCTCATGGCCTTGCAGTAGCGCAACCCCGCGCTGGCGGCCTTGGCTGCAGCGGCCCGGGGCACGTCGCAATTTAGCCGGAGCCAATGGCGAGACATCAAAAATCACCGAGTATGCGAACATGGGAGAGCACTTCCACCATCCAACTTCAGCGAGCGAAGACGAGGGTCGACGGAGGAGGATCCTTTTTTTTTCTCCTCCTCGTCGTCATCAACCACAAGGGCCGTTCATCGCTGGCGGTCCCTCCCGTGGCGTGGCACTGGGACGCGGTGCTGCCTCTTTCGTGCCGAGTTGGTGATACAAAACAGGACAGCCCGTCCATCCTCCCTCTCTCTTCACCTCCAAAGAGCGAGGTTTTCTGATGTGGCTGACTAGAAATTGCTTTTTTTCAGACACGCCGGTGATGGACGACTGCGGAGAGGAAGCCACGGAATGTTCGGTTTTGCCCTAGATCGTCACTCACTGCTTCCGCTCTCTATGCCCTGTCTCACTTTGCCAGTCTTGGTCATTCCAACCTGCGCGTCAGTCACGGCGCAACGTCATGGAGAAGTCTTCCTGCCGACTGGTGGCCGCTGATCGTTGCTGCTGTATCATGGCAGCTGGTACTCCCATATTTGGACTGTGCTACCCCTGGGTTGCACGAACAACAGCGAGCGAAAATCATTGGCGAGAACAACTTTCGTTCTCGGCAGTTGAATATATTCCGAAATGGCGGAACGGTCGTCTTGTCTGCTGGCACAACTACCACAGTACACTGTGCCAACATCGCTGCTGCACCAACGTCTCGAGACTGGGAGTTTCCTCGGCGGGTAACCTTCGAAAACAACCCTGCCTTGAGCCTCGTCGGGTCATCTCGAGCTCCCTGAAGCACGGCCCGAGGTTGAGGCTGTCCAACGATCCTACGGCGGACGAGCTCGTTCACGGCGGTGCGCCGTTTGGTCGGTCCTTCCCGTGTGGGTCGGAGTCATCTCTTATCTGCAGCTCCGCCGCCTGCTCTCTTCGGTCACGCTGCTGCAGCCGAATCGGCAAACTGACAGCGAGCTGAGCTGTTGCGGCCCTACTCCGGCCGTTCTTTGTTCCCTTCCACGCCGTTCCCAGGGTCTCGGCGCAGTGATTGGGCGTGGGTTGACCCCCCGTTTTCCCTCCCGCAGTTCGTGCCACATCGGCCTTGGCTCTGCTCTTCGGTGCCATTTCTTGTCGTAGTCTTCAAATACGGCGGGGGTCCCGGGCAGTGCGCTCGGCCGAGTCTCGGTCGTGGAGTCGCTCAAAAGCCACACCTTCCCTCCTCGGGCCTATGATTGATTGCCGTCTTCCTGTGCCGCTCCGTCCACCGCCCCCTGCGGATCCCGACCTCATCCTCGCGACGGTTCGCCGAGGGCGACGACAATAGCACAAAAGAGCAAGCAATCAACCCAGTGGATCGCATGGCCAACATCCATGTGGAGAAGGGCCGGCGGCGGCGCGACCCACACCAGCCCGGATGACTTGTTCACGGTCCATCGAGAAGCGACTTGCCATCTCGTGCCACTTCCAGTTTCGCTGGAATTCTCTCTCTCTTTTTTGATATTCCCCTCTCTCTCTTTGTTTCCTTCTTTTCCACTTATTTGTTTTGTTTCCACGAAGAAGTCTGCTCATCCTTTTGCAGTGTGTAACATTACCTCTCGACATCATGCTGACCTGCAATCAACCATGGCCCCAGCTGCCTCCAGGGGTTGAGAGATGGATCGGCACGGATGAAACTCCTCGATCATCCGAAAACGCAATCGAGAGACTACTGATACAGTGCTTTCTTTTTCCTTTTTCTTTTCTCTTTTTTCTTTTTTATTTTGTTTTTTGGGGGGGTTTTGGGGGGAGGGATGTGAATAAGGTCTGCTAGGCCGAGCAACCATCAACAGAGCTGATCACTCAGTCCTGTCCTGCTTGTGGTTCATGGGACGCTCTCAGCCAACCCGGAGCAGTCCACAAGAGAGCTGCGCGGTTGCCCCTGTTCCTTAAAGGTCCGGGCCGTTCTACGGAACGTCTCCTGACGCGGTCCGCTCCGCTCTTACTTCGGCAGCCGAGGGTCAAATGTGGAGGGCACACCGCCAATCACAAGATGTGAGGCTCTGACAAGCCACTGTGTTTCTGGGGACTCTCGTTCCTCTCTGAGCGTTGCCTCGTCCATTTCACATGCCTGTCCAACGACGACATGTCATGTGGTCCTGAATAGATATGTGAGTGAAGAGAGACAGGTCTGATGGTACACGAAGAAAAGGTGTCCTTGACAGATCGCCTGCTGCACCGTCTCAGTTTTGTAGCCATGCGGATGTCCAGACAGACACGTCAAAACGTCCACAGTTGGCTGGCCCAAGCAAGCCGTCTTAAAGACCTGACTCCCACAGTGTTCTAGTTCCATTTCGATGCCAAGCCGCTTGTTATTTTTGGAAACACACATGGTGCCAGCAACCTTCACCGCGTCCTCCTCACCTCGCCGAAGCGGTTTTTGTGCTTCTCATCAATGAACGCGAGCTTGCAAATTGCCTCTGACTTGCTCACTATTCTTCGTAATGAGGAACAGGCTGCGTCTCCGTAGGTGCGGACACGTGCTATTCCTTATCCTCGAGCTCCGGCCCCAATCAAGCGCCGACCGGGTTGGCAGCGCGTGTTGCTTCGGCTTCGGCAGGGCCAAGACAGTGTGCTCCCAATCGGCGGTGCATGCATTGGATTGTTACTGCATTGTCCATTGTGCGGGAAGCTTTGCCTCTTGGCCCCGTGGCCAGTCCCAAGCGGTCCAGACGCGTGGTTTTTGCTGGTCCCTTTCTCCTGGATGCCACCCCGATTCTCAGCACCAGTCGCCCGGGGCCCGGCCGCTGTGGGGAAGACATGGCCGTCTTTCGCGGGGTTCTTCGGTAATGTGCTTCCTTCGTTCCCGCCTTTGCCTTGAGCGTTTGTCTCGCTACTATCTTTTGCACCTCCAAGCTTTTGTCATCATACCCTGAGTGCAGCGACCAGTTCGTCTCCTTGAGTGATCTCCTCCCTTCTTCGTCATTGGCACCGCTCTCAGCAACACCCACCTCGCTTGCTTACCGCCTGTACAGGCCTCGCCAGACGCCCCAGGTTTCTGACTCCAAGTGGCATGTTCCGCCACATCTCTGGCGGCTGCTTGTGTGGCTCATATTAGCCTGCACAACATTGCGCTGCCCCAGGTGACGACTACTACCACATAGTCCCCCTGTGGCTGCCAAACGCTGGTGCCGCAACCTGTCATTCGGCGCGGCAACCTGTTTACTTGAGCTCGAGCTTGCCTGGCCCGTTCGGCTACGTTGAACCGATCCGGCGTGCCAGCACCTTCGCCTTTTGCTTGCTTCCGGACTCCCTCACGCAGACGGGTTAATCGAGCCCCACGAGGCGGTTGGCGGTGGCTTGCTTCCTGCTCCTGCTGCCGGGTCTGCTGCCGTGCCGGGCCCGTTGCGCCTGCGAGGCTCTGCTCTTCCTGCCTCAGAACCGACAAACCAGAGACCACGCTTCCCCCTCTCCCAACCGAGCCAGAGACGGCCGCAACCATCCCGGGCAGATTCCGTCGTCCTCTTCCATCCCCAGAGGCCATGACGTCCTCCGACATGCAAGCTCTTGCCCTGGAGCCGCCCGAACCACTGGACGTGGTTGTGACGCCCACCTCGCCGTCCTCAGGCTTTACCCGCTCGCGGTTCGAGTTCGAGACGGGCAAGGGCAACGAGGGCACCAAGATCCTCATGGTTGAATGGGACGCCTCGACCGGAAAGCAACCAGGTGGCTCCAAAAGCGACAAGGTACCAGGCGACTGGGAGGTCTCGTGGGAGGGGAAAGGGGCCGTACTGCCTATCCGCGATGTAGATCCCGAAGAGGACAGCAACATTCGCCGCGTGTACTTTCTCCTACCACCAGGCGCCCCTATTCCGCCGCTCGTCAGTATCACGCCCCCAAGCACAAAGGGAGCCGGCAACGGCAACACAAGAGGGGATGCTGCCGCCACCATCTCCATACAAAACCGATGCCCGCCATCTTCCCCGTCGAGTTGGCAGGCAAACAAGAAGCCGGCCGGCGCGGCGTGCTCCACACAATATGGGCAAGGAGACGGCTGGCAGAACTGCAGGAGGAGATCGAGGCGGAGATGAGGGAAAACGGCGAGAGCGTGGGGCTCGAGATGGCCATGCAGGAGCGCCAGTGGATTGTCGACCACTTTGGACTTACCCAGACCCGGAGACGCCCCAGCCGACGAAGCTCCATATCCCTCAGGGCTCAGCCCGTCCGACCGGCCCGAGGAGTCCGGTGGGAGGAAGGCTGGGAGAGAAACTCAGGGGGCTTAAACTGGCGACGAGTCCCGCGGAGTGGCTGCTGCTACACAAGGTATACTGGCCCAATCCCTCTTTCCCGCCTTTTTGAACCAAATCCCGGGAAACAACTTCGCATACGAAGTTCCTCACTAACAGCATTGACAGCCGCGAAAAGTGCACAAGCACCGCGGACGGAACCGCTGGTCACGGCCATTTCTCCGCCAGCTACTGGCATTGCCGCGTCAGCGAGTGGCAGTGGCGTCGGTTCACTGAACGCCATCATGGGAGGCGCCGCTCCGCCACTGTTCGCGGCGGGACCGGTGATGATACGAACGAAGAGGACCTGTTTGCTCTCCCCATGAGCCCCCGCAGTCCAGAGATGAAAAAGAGCCCCTTCAGTATTTCTATAGTCGCTGGCGCATACGTACTCGGTGGTCGTTCACGGGAACCTGGAATTCCGGCGCGGCCGTGAAGTACGAGCAACGAATCAGATGAGGGCTCAACCCTAAGCTACTTGATATCGAGAAGGCGGCTAGCTATGATGACGGAGATCTGGCGTCTGGATGGAGCGGGTTGATGGCCTACAAAATCTCATGATTGAAAAAAGCGTTGAGTCATTTTCAGGGGGGTGATTCTTTCAGAGCCTCTAGAAATACCAAGATCATTACTTCTTCCCTGGCCAAACGATGCTCGTCGTATAACGACCATGCTTCTACCGGATGGCCCCCCAACCTTCTGGCCTCCGGACCCAACCCTTCCGCCCCTCACCGCCAGCCCCCAACCCGGCCCTCATCCCACCTCTCCCTCCTCTCCCGCCTCAAATACGCCAACTTCTTGGCCTCCCTATACCTTCTCACCCACTCGGCCAGCTCCCTCTCCGTCGCCACCCCCACCCCCACCGTTCCCCGCTCCGCCGCCGCCCTCGAGAAAGCTCTCCTCCAGCGCCTCGCAGACGGCCTCCTGCTCGGCGACCCCGAGACTCAGCCGCTGATACAAGCTCGCCGGCGCGAACGGCGCCAGGGCGTGGTCCATCTCGCCCTGCTTGGCGCGCCACTGGCGCTCGAGGGCGTGGGTCGCGAGTAGCTGGGCCTGCGCCGCCGAGCGCTGGTGTGCGAGGCGCGACTCGAGGTCGAGAAGGTGCGTGGCCAGGGCCATGTTGTCGGCGAGGGCATCTTGAAGGGCCGAGTGCGAGGCCGCGAGGGAGGAGTGGATCGTGGGGGAGTGGGTGAGGGCGGAAAGGAGGGAGGGGCTGGAGAGGATGGCCGCGAGGTCTTGTCTCCTGGTGTGTATGTCAGTATATGTGGAATGATATGTTGGGGGGAGATGGGTTGGCGAGGCGTACGACTTGTCCTCGAGGAACTTGGGGAGCCAGGTATCGCCCGGGTCGGGGATGTCTTGGGGCTGGATGGCATTCTGTCCTGCGGCTGCGGTAGGACCGGCAGGCCCCGAGCCGCTGTTGACTGCCTCGGGCAGCGGTGGTGGAGGGCGTGGCGGCTGCGCGCTGGCTGGTGTGCTCATCCGGCTTACATCATGGCTCGCCGGTGGTTTCGGCGGTGGGGCGGGCGGTGTGGACGAATACATGGCCTTGCCCTTTCCTGTTTGTTGTCTTTTCTCTCACACTCCCTGATCGTTCTTGCGCGACCAATCACGATTCGAGGATGGAGGAGTGTTGACGTTGATGTTGGTTTGATGGGGTGATGATTGAAGTGAAAGTAAATTGAGAGGTTGACGGTGATGGTGATGGGGAAAGTGGGGGGCCGATGAGCAGGAGTGGCCAGACACCAAATCAAGCAACACATGCAGACTCTAGAGATCCTTGCTTACAGAGAGACGGCCAACCAATGCAACACGTTTCAGCAGTTTGTTGGAATGGGGCTGGCTGCCGTTGCGTCTATCCACCTCTATTGAACTGGGTAGATGGTCTTCAACCCTTCGCTGGCTCACAACAACCAAAGAGAGTGGACTCAACACAAAACCACACGCTGTCTTTTGCCAGCCTTAAGGGGCTACCTGACAGGCTAAAAAATGCTCTGTAACCATCCCTCACATACAACTCGCCGGCTTAGCAGCCTCCACAGTCTACTGGTTGAGCTGGACGTAGTTGGCAGGGAAGAGGCCCGATGCCCCATCGTAGTGACCGAACCACCAGTCCTCATCGGGGAACTCGAGGTTCGTGATCGTGGCGCCCTCAGGGAAGCTGAGCTCTGTTGCCGGCCGCTGTTAGCGACGAGTCTCTCGCAGAAGAAAGGTGACTTGGATATAACCTACCGTTGTCCTCTGCAGCCTCGTAATCGAACTGCGCCGTCGCTGTGGGCCCGGCAGACTCCTCCTCATGCGCTGCGGCCGGAGCCGGGGCAGGAGCGGGAGCGGGAACAGGAACAGGAGCGGGGGCTGGGGCAGCTTCTTCCTCGTCATCAACCAGCTCGACATAGTTGCTCGGGAACAGGCCGCTCTCGCCCTGCTCATTCGTGCCCATCCACCAGTCATCGTCCACCATTTCAATATTGGTCACATACTGGCCTTCGCGGAGCTCAATCTCGTTGTCCTCGGCCTTCTCGTAATCGTACTGAATGAGGGCCCTCCTGCCACCGGTCGGGCCGGCGGGAGCACTCGGCTCGCTGTACGCGGCATGCGCCGCGGCAGCACCGACAACAGCGGCACCAGCCGCAGCGGCTACAGCAACAGCAGTCGCCCGCGGGTTGTGTGCCTCGCGCTCAGCTGGAAGCTCCTCTTCCTTAGGCACGTCTTGCAGAACGGGGACCGGCCGGGGAGCCAGCCTCTCAACCGGAGGCTCCATCTCGGGCGCTGCATTGCGGGGCACCGGCATCGCAACGCGGACGGGCGACGGCTCGCGCTCCTCGTAGTCGCGGGTTGGGATCGAGGGAGGAATTTCCTCTTCCTCCTCCTCCTCCTCCTGGTTGGCAGCAGCCGGTCGGGACGGCAGGCCGGGGAGAGCGAAGCCACCAGCAGGCCGACTAGCCGCCGGCGGGGGCGGAGGCGGGGCTGTCTCCTCCTCTCTTCCTCATGATGAGCTGGGGCGGTGCGGGCAGCGGTGCCCATGGGCGCTGTGCCCTTGAATTTGTCGCGCAATGCCGAGACGCCTCCCCGGTAGTCACAGGCTTCAGCTCCTCCGCTTCCGGCTCGGAGCGCTCGGTCCCTCCTGTCTTCTGCTTCTCCACATCTCCCGGCCGAAGTTGGTGGTCTGTACTGGCGCCCAACTCTTGCCGGCATAGCCGCTCTTCCACTCGCTTCCGCTCTTCTGAGCCGCGATAGGAGACGCCACGGGCGCCGTCGTGGTGCTGGGAACCGCACGCCCTGCTTGGCCTTCTTCTCAGCCCAGAGCTGGGCAGGGGTCTTGCCGCCCTGATCGGCAAAGGTCCGGCTCGCGGCGCCGACAGGTGGCGGCGCCGGGGTCGACGGTGCGCCATAGCCCAAGCCAACAGGGGTCGGCGCCTTGGTTCCGGTAAAGGGGGTACTGCCAAACTTCTTAGCGACCTTGGGCTTGGGCAGCTCTGTCAGACGCTCCGACTGTGTGAAGGCGGCGCTACGCTCGGCGAGGCTCTTCGGCGGCGCCTGCTCCTCCTCCTGCTCGGCCGGGCGCTGGGATCTGGCCCGAATCGCGGCAATATCAACTTTGCCCACGGGCTCGTAGGCGCCCTTTACCACAGTCGGGCGATCGTCCTGCTTGGCCTGCGCCCGGAGAGCGGCAATATCCACCTTCCCAACCGGCTGGTACCCGCCCTTGACAATATCGCTCGGCCGGTCGTCGTGCTTCGAGGGCCCGCTATACCGAGAGTCGTCATTGTTCTTCCTCAGGCTCGCAAATGTCCACCTTTGTCGGCTTGTATGCCGATTCGACCTTTTGAAGCTCGGTACGGGTAACAGGGGGCGCGTCGGCACCCCAGCCATCGTCGTCAGTTTGAAGGCGTCTTTGGGTTCGCGCAGCGACAATTGGGTTGTAAGACGACACGGATGATGATGTCGTCGGAGTAAAGACGGGCTTCTTGGCGACCGGGGGCGGCGCGGCGGCGGCAGCGGGCGCGGATTCGGCGGCTGAGTACTTCGCGCCGGAGGCATCGGCAACCTTCTGTATTATTTCTTCGGGGACGAGATCGGCGTCGGAGCGGGCTGTGATCTGGACATGGTAGCCGTGGAGCACCTTCGAGACGGCGGCCGTATGGCTGGTGAAGTAGCCTTTGGTGCGCTCAGGGACGCCGCCCCCGCACCAGGCGATGAAGACATTCTTGGGGAGACCAGTGTTTGGGTCCTTGACTCTCACAAAAGCAAACTGGATGCGGCCTTCGTTGAAATCCTCGGCAAGGTCGGCGAGCTCGCCGTCTGTGGGGGAGGAGACGAGTTAGCCTGACGTGGGGTTGGGGTCGTTGCATGGCCGCACTCACCACCGGTGCTCTCGACCTTGAGGATGCTCTCCTTGGCGCCGGTGTTCTGAAAGGCGTTGAGCAGCGGCGCCTGGACGGTGAAGAGGGCCCAGCGCGCGGCGGTCGGGGAGGACGAGGGAGGGCGGGGCCGTTGATGACACCCTGGTAGCTGCTCTTAATCGAGGGCCCGTTTATTGAGAGATTGAGCGACGCCATTGCTATGTTCGATGTCGGCAGATGCTCAAGGAAGAAAGAAAGATACAGCGAGGGTCGGGGCCGGCGAATATTGATTTGGAGGTGTCTCAGTCTCCCGGTCGTGTTGGGTGACGAGAACCGGGAAGCGGGAGGGAGCTTTCCAGTGGACGTCAAGGAGGCTGTGCGGGAGGAGCTCCAGGGTCTTGGCGGGACTTGGCAATTCCAGAGTCCACTATCGCACAGTGTGTTGTGGCTTGGGGGTCATGTGTCATCGTGTAACATTAACCAATGAAGGTTTCACAGTTCAAGGGAACCACCTCGATATTCATTCCACAACAGATGAATGTCCCAGGCGGGACGCGGTAGTGCGGCCAGATCTTTCCCAGAATCTCTTCTTCTATGTATTAAGCCTCGTCCAACTATTAAGCCTCGTCCAAGACAAAAAACAAACGACCTAGAATCGTTGAACTTGCAAGAGGTACGAATCTCGCCAGGCAGCTGATCCTCACTCATCGACCTCAAGGCCCAAAACCAACTCCATTCCCTAACCTAAGCAAAAATCCATAGAGTTCCTCGACACCCAAATGAATGTACATGCCCATGACCATTACATCTCGCAGTCCCTCAGTCATCAAGGCTACCTCACCTAGCATTCCAGACAGCACTCGCAGCACTCGGCACAGCACTCGCAGCCTTCCTCACAGACGAAGCAGCAGCAGAGACTGCCAAGCAGCCCTTGAGGCAGCCATCACCGCCGCCGCTCTTGTGGTGACGCGGCTGTTCCTGGTATTGCATCTGGCCCTGCGGCGGGTAGTAGCCCTGCTGCGGTGGGGGTGCCCGTAGCCGGGGTGCGCCGCCTACCAAGAGAAAGAGACCGGATCAGCACATCGGTCGTCGTCAGCGATTGCCACAGAACGGGAGCCACTCACGGGTGGGGGGTACTGCGGCTGGTAGCCTTGCGGAGGGCCTGGTGGTAGCCCTGCGGGGGCCCTTGCTGGTAATATTCCTGGGCTGACATGATTGCCAAGCAGTGCGCGGATGGCAGCGACGAGTCGAGTTGTCGGTTTTGGTACGGAGTATCGATCGCAGGTGAGATGCCAAGAGCTTGGCAAGATTTGGGTTTGTGGCCAGGTTTGGGGGCGGGCTGTTGTGCCTTTTATTCGTACAGAGTTCGCAGAGCGAAAAGCGGCAGGGCTCAGGAAGGAGGTGACCAAAAGAAGCCGCAGGTAAGGTGGCTGTGAAGGGATGGCTGAAACTCGAACCGCAATCCCAATTGGCTCGGGCAAGTCCGAACTACTTCGTTCCGTGCCAAGGGGCAGCCACGCGAGTCACCTCATCGCTCAGCACGCAGCTGGCCGGGCCCGCTGTGGTCTGTGCGAATGAACGGCGGCTGGGACTTGCACATGGGCGATGAACATCTGGATACTACTTTTCTGGCCATGCACTGCTATGCCAGTGGCAAGATACATACATTGATGGACCAAGCTCAAACTTCTGAGCTTCTCCTTAGTAAGGCAGTACCTTATCCAGTATGATACCGTTGGTTACCGAACGTTTCGTCGTAACTAATTTACAGATGACTCCGTGGAAATGGACTTGCTGGATGAAGCTGAGAAATGACGCAACTGTCTCTGGCCAATGAGGTCCCCACGCGCCGCGGCGGATGCGGGGTCAGCCGTAATCGGCCCAGCAGGTCGATGGCGGGGCACACGCTCAGTGGCGTCGCCCAAGGAAACAACTCCAAACCCAAAACCCCCAAAAAATTATCGCCAGAACCCAGCATCAAGTGACCGCCATCGCGCTTCCGCCTCCCGACTCTGCTGCGACTTTCCTGGGTTGCAGGAGCGATATCTACGACTGTCACGAATTCTTTACGATTACCGCGAACGTTCGGACCGTGAAACACGATCTTGACCCCGACCCGAACCGAGACCAGTCCTTCTTACCAATCCTGGCCATGTCCAGCCTCAAGGAAATCACCAGCGTGGAGGGCTGGGAGCAACACGTCTCGTCTCTCCCGCCATCGACTCTGCTTATCGTCTCCTTCCATGCTCCGTGGGCGGCGCCATGCACGCAGATGAACACGGTGCTCTCGACCCTGGCCAGCGAATACCCCGTCACCGAACCCCCGTCGACCTCCTGGGTGAAGATCAATGCGGAGGAGCTGTCAGACATTAGCGAGGCATACAACGTGACGGCTGTCCCGTTCCTCGTCCTCATCCGGAACGGAGAGGTCCTGGAGACGGTCAGCGGGAGCAGCGCGGTCAAGGTGCGGACGGCGATCGAGACCCATGCGAGCAAATCCGGGCCGGGGCCCGCGGCCAGCAATGGCCCGGCAGCGGCAGCAGCCAAGAATGAGGGTGAGGTCGCAGCGGGGAGGACGCAGAGGTCAAGAAGCAGGAGCTGTTTCGGCGGCTCGGCGAGCTGGTCAAGGCAGCGCCGGTGATGCTGTTCATGAAGGGGACACCCAGCGAGCCCAAGTGCGGTTTCTCGCGCCAGATGGTCGGCATCCTGCGTGACAAGGCCGTCAAATACGGCTTTTTCAATATTCTGGCCGATGATGAAGTGCGTCAGGGGCTGAAGGAATTTGGCGACTGGCCGACCTACCCGCAACTCTGGGTTGATGGTGAATCGTCGGAGGTCTTGATATCGTCCGTTCTGTCTTGTTCCATCCAACGAGTGATAGGTGTGTGCTAACGGCTGGGCAGGTCAAGGAGGAACTGGAGAACAACGCCGACTTCCTGAAGCCGTATAGCGTCAAGGCGAACGGCGACGCCTCTGCTGCGACGTCTTGAATGCCCTGGCATGTTCTTATTCCGGCACGGCTGGAGGATATCGTGGCGGACGGCGGTACGTGCCAGGTGCTCGTTGTGATCCGTGCTGATCACCACTCCGGGCGAGCGAGATTCGCTTTGTGCAAGAAATGCTTTCCAATCTGGGGTGCAAGAAATGCTTTCCAATCTGGGGAAGGTGGCGATCTGCAGCCACCCGATCCGGCCGCGGTCGAAGAAGAAGCGGAGGTATCGCGAGTTTTTCTGTGTTTCTGCGATATCACCGCTTCGCAATCCCCGTGCAAAAAAACTTGTTGAGAAAGGAGCAGTTCGCCGGATGACTCACATGAGCCCACCTTTCGGCTCACTGGGGGCTGAATTGGCAGACACGCAGCTACCCAGTACCCAGCAGTTGCCGGTTGGCAGGCGCTCACTGGTAGAAACCCTCGAGGGAGTTATCAAATATAGGTACCTACCTAGTTTTTCGAATGTGAAATACCTGTTTGTCTCGCAATTGCCGGCCGTTGGCAAGTGCTAAGGGACGTTAGCCTCTCACGAAGTAACATAACAAGTACCTGCTCTGGACTTGCATGGGGAGAAGGTGTGGCAGACCTTGCTCGGGGATGAACGAAGTTTGCAGTGCTTCTCATAGCTTCCATGTCACGTATCTACCTATATACGTCTCTGCTGCTGAGGCTGGAGGAGTGAAGGACGGCTTGAAAACATACCTCTAGGTATGTTTGGTCCGTGAGAATAGTTTTGACCATGCAGTCGTCTCGGGCAAGAAACAACAAAAGGAACGGAAAGCCCAGGTAGAAGGCGGGGACACCGTTATGATGCAAACGGAAGAACCACTCCGTTTGCAATGAGCGCCCCCCCCCACACGGGCCTTACCGGCCCCACCAGACCTATCTCACCCGAACGAGAAGGAAGGAGCAGGAGCAGGCCAACAGGCTACCACCATCCACCATCCATCATCGCATCACCACACGAGCGCGTCGAACCGCCTCCATTCCATTTCATTCAGACATCGTCTATCTCGTCCATCTCATCCACATCACCGCATCGCGGCTGCTGTTCCCTGCACGAGATCCCCGTCCGATATCAGTCCTGTCACTAGGAACAACTCTCGCTTCGTCCATCTTCATTCTCGTTTGCAGCCTTGCCTGCTTGCACACCTTGTTGCCGCCTCCCTCATCAACGGGCGCGTTGCACCACACCATCCATTCTTTCTGCGTCATATCCGTGCTGCGCTCGACAACTCCGGTAGCGTAGCCGCGAGAGTGAAGCCTGTGCTAATTTTTTCTTTTGGTTACTGCTCGACGTGAGGAGGCACGGATCTGAGACAAGTTTCCCGCCCTGAATAATTGGGGGAAGCCGGCCGTTGTCAGGGCTCACTGGTTTGCTGCTTTCAAAAGCCACGGGCCTTGGAACCGAGAGGCGAGCCTTCCGACTCGCTTGAGGAGGAGAAACCTTTGAGAAGCCTTTGAGAAGGACAGGGCTGCTTTGGTCGACGAGTCGAGATATGCTAGTCCAGTGATCCGGTACATACATCACGTTTCTTGCTCGCCGTTGCCCAACATGACGCCAACGCCACCGTCTGCCACCACTTCATCCGCTGGTCGGTCGCCCGAGCCGCAGTTCCGCGTCGTCCGTAAGAGAAACAGAGTTCCTCTCAGTTGCTACCCTTGCCGGACGAGAAAGTGAGCCGCTCCACGCATACTCTCCCATACGGCTAGCTGACTATCCTCCCCAGATTGTAAGCAGCCGTCGACAAAAGCCAGCCGCATCTGCTCATATACAAACTAACCTCCACTTCAGGAAGTGCGACAGGTCTCACCCATGCAGCAACTGCACCAAGCGCGAGGGGGTTGGCACCCTTTCCTGCTCTTATGCCACCCCAGTCTCCCGCAGGAAGAACCAGAGCCAAGGGAGCCCAGCCCCGACGATATGCAAAATCGGATCGACGCTTAGAGGGTTTGGTCTTGTCCTTGATGCACGGGGAGCCAACGTCGACATCCCATCATCGAGCGGCGGCGCCCCCACCACTCCTCTGGCGGCGCTGTTTCCAACCCCTCGCCTTCCACCGCCGACACCGGCTCCTTACCAGCCCACCCAGAGAGGCATGATGACGGCGCCATGCAGGACGACGATGAAAGCGATATCGACGAAGGCCTCGCAAGTTCGCTTGGCGTCCTGAAGGTGGTGGACTCGGAGCGGACAAAGCATATCTATCTCGGGGAGGGGCATTGGCACACCATCCTGATGGACATTGCCGAGGTTAAAAATTACTTTGCCAACCACAAGAAGGACTTGGAGAAGAGCTACGAGAGGATTCAGCTCGCCAAACCCCCCACCGCCAAGCAACCCCCGACTTTGCTGATGGGCGCGACCCCTGCGTCAGAAGTCGAGATCCGCGCCGAGCTGCCGCCAAAGTCGACCGTCTTGGCGCTGTGTGCAAGATATTTCAACTCGGTCGAGAATGCCACCAATGTCATCCACGCCCCGACCTTCTATCAGGAGCTTCGCAATCACTGGCAGGACCCGCAGAAAACCCCCATCATGTGGTTAGCCTTGCTCTACTCCTCTTGTGCCTGGCCATGAGCTACCACAAGGTTGGCGACGAGCCATCCGAGTGGAAAGGCCGCGTACTTGATATCGCCGACGAATACCGCCTTAGGACGGTGCAGTGTCTGATTGCCGGAGACTACACCAACCGGCTCGTTACACGGTCGAGGCAATGATGCTGTACGTCCTGTGTGAGTTCATCGCGCTGGGACGCAGACCTGAGTATGTACCTCATCGTATCCATGGTTGTGAGGATAGCCCTCAGGATGGGCTACCATCGAGACGGGAAATGGTTTCCCACGCTCACTCCCTTGAGGCGGTAAGAGGGCCCCTTTACCCCTTTCTTTCTCCTCTCTATACGGACGTTATTCTTACCCTAGCTCGTCGCTCGGATTCTAGGAGATGAGACGTAGAACCTGGGCGCTCGTTCGGATGCTGGATATATTCTTCTCACACTTGGTATCACTGCCCAGCATGATCTCGGAGCACGACTGCGATACTGAGCTACCCCGCAATCTCCACGACGAGGAATTTGGCCGAACCACGAAGATAATGCCGCCGTCCAGGCCAAACTCGGAGCCGACAGGCGTTAGTTACATGATCTCCAAGGTCAAGCTGACTTTCCAGCTCGGCAATATTCTGCAGGCCACGGGCCGAGTCAAGAACCAGGTGCATTATGACGAGATCCTCCGATTTGACGCCAAGCTGCGCGAGATCAAGGCTGAGCTGCCCCCTCATCTCAAGATGCAGCCGCAGAAATCCCATGATCCCCTGACGGTCGTCATGGCGCGCTTCAACATGGATATCCTGTACCTGAAGATTGTCTGTCTACTCCACAGGAAATACATACCGCGGGCAAGACACAACCCAAGGTATGCCCACTCGCGGCGAAGCGCCATCGAAGCGTCGTTGGAGATGCTGAGGCACCTGGCGACGTTGCATCGAGACTCGCAGCCCAATGGCCCGCTATACCCGATCAAGTGGTTCGTCACCGCGGCCGCGACGAAAGATTTCACCCTCCCTGCCATGCTCATCGCGCTGGATCTGCATTACGACAACGCGGGCAACGGCTCGGTTGGGCCGCAGGACTCCCAGAACATGCGTTTTTGGACCCGCGAGCAGCGCCAGGAGATGATTAACAATCTCGAGCTGACCAAGGACGTGTGGTTGGGCCTGGCCGACACATCCATCGAGGCCCTTAAGGCCGCTAATACCCTCGAAATCATGTTGGCCAAGATCAGAAGCTCTGGCGGCGCCGACGGGCCGAGGAGTCCGACTGAGAGGGCTGTGGCCTCGGGCTCTCTGGGCCCCAGGAACTCGGCTGACCTGCAGCCCGAGCACTCCGCGGCCACGACGCTAGGCATGCCGAGCGGCGCGACGCCAAACTCGTCGGCGGCACTCAATGGGATGCAGGGGCCGATGGCCATGGCTTACGGTTCTTTCCACCCGGGTTATGACCCGACAAGCGTAGACCCGAGTCCCGGTCCTGGACCGAGTCCTAGCACGGGGATGGGAAGCGTTGCAGCATCGGACTTTTCCAACCCCATGCTGGGATTCGAGGGCGCCCCTTCTCCGCTGCCCATGTTCGACAGCATGGCGAACACTAACATGGAGTTTCCGACCAACTTTGACTGGGTATGCATGTTTCTAAACCGTTGCTCCTCTTTCGCTAACACGCCATTTCCAGGACTCGTTCGAGAACTACACACAGACTGCCAATTGGGGAACTGAGTCTCTGCAGTTCTTCTCCGGTAACCCGGAACAGTCGCAACAACAGGGAACATCAGATGCGTCCATGTTCCCTTACGGCTTGGACCTGACCGGTGCAAGTTGAAATAACCGGATCTGGAAAACGCGTCCAAGTCTGAGAAGGCAACGGTTGTAACCGGAAGGGCAGGAGTAAGTGGACCGCATAGACACGGGACCGGAAAAGCAGCGAGGATGGCAGAGAGGGGGAGCTTTGGGACGTTGCTGGCACGGCTGGGTTGTCCGTTCAGACTATTGGTGTGTATATCAAAATAGCCCCCTCTCCCAAGACGTTGGATTAAGTCGAAATTAGTAGTGGCATGTCATGTCATGGCTTCGATGACCTTGTCCTAAAGAAGATTTCCCCAGAGATGGGCCAACCCCATATTCAAGGGGCATGACGAGTACCTCCGTGGACGCATTCGGCCCTTTTGTGCTACCGAGCGCGGCGGCTTGGGACCCCGGACCGGTACTCGGCCGTTTGGGGTCTGCTTGCATTGCGGGGAGCGGGGTGATTACCCACGTGGGTGACACAGAGCGATTGACTCCACGGAGCAGCTTCGCTGGGTGCTGTGGTGTTGGAGGTTGTATCGTCGGTCTCACTCCATTAGCATTTTGGCGCGAGGAGATGCCAACGTTGTTGTCGGACGGCCCGATTTGAAGAACGGAACGTAGGATCGCGTCCGATCGCGCCCGGCCGCCTTGTTTCTTTCTAAACATCATGGCCTTGCTTTCCATTTTAACGAGGACCGCATAACGACTTCATGCTCCTCACACTACCCGTCACCGGGCGCCATGTCAGCCTCCTTAAAGGACGTGTCATCGATGGGACGGTCTCCAATCTCGAACAAAGCAGTAGCAAGCCGTCTCCCCTTTCCTTCCCTTCCAGAAACGCCCCCTTGAGTGAAGTGAGCGCGCCCACCATGGTGCGAACCCTCGGCCAAGTCGTGCTTCTCCTGGGGGGACTCTCCTGGGTCCACAGGGGGTTGCCGCCCTCTCAGCCGCCGAGTGGCGGAAGCAATCCATCTACCAGGTTGTCGTGGACAGATTCGCCCGAACCGACCTCTCGACTACGGCGCAGTGCAATCCGTCGAACCAAGTCTACTGCGGTGGAACATGGCGAGGACTGATCTCCAAACTTGACTACATCCAGGGCATGGGCTTCACGGCTGTCTGGATCTCGCCCATTGTCAAGCAGATTGTTGGCAATTCCCGTGATGGGTGAGTACCGAGCTGTGGGGG
>JARNGD010000155.1:0-79283 GCA_031001845.1 Achaetomiella virescens
GGTCACCCCCACATAGAGGAGCGCGTACGCCCCCATCTGCACCGCCTGCTTCTGGTTTCCGCAAGAACCAGTCTGCAGGAACCCGAACGTGAGAATGGCAAAGTACAGCGCCGGTAGTAGTGGTGCACGTAGGTAACACGGGCCATGATGACGAAGGGCAGATAGTGCAGGAACCAGCCGATGACAGGGTAGAGGCCCGAGTAGTGAATCTGGTCGACTTCGGGCTGCGACAGCTCGCGGTAGCCGCGCTGCCAGCGGATGATGTACCACCGCGACGAGCAGGGCGAAGACGCCGAGACCGGCGGTCGAGCCCCAGTAGACGAGGGGGTTTCCGAGCAGGAAGTACTTGACGATCTTATCGTCCCAGCCGCACATGCGCAGGCCAACGTGCAGGAACGGCCACTGCCACCATTGTGAGGCGAGGTCGTCTTGCTTGTCGGGGTCGGGGACGAGGGGTTGTTAGAGGTCATCATGGCGACGTTCTGGCAGTAGTTAGTACAAGATACGTTTTGATCTGCTTTCCACACGGCGACTCACGAGGTGGATGAAGTCCTTCAGGAAGGGAGACTTGTACTGGCCGGGATCGCCAGGAGGGACTGTCAGAAGTCAGCGTTGGTGAAGCGAATATAAACAGTGATAGGCATACGCTTCTCGTTGGTATGCGCCTCGATGTTCCAGTGGGTGTAGGTGTCGCGCGGGTTGTTCTCCTTCGTGCAGGTAACCTCGATCTGCTTGAAGCCCCACTGTGGCAGGTTCACGTTGCCGGCGCGGAGATAACAGCCCAGAACGGTGTGCTTCAGGCGGAACGCGGTGGTCAGGGTGCGGATTCTGCTGCGGTCGCGGGACGCAGCGTCGCTCACGACCTCGATCTTCCAGTGGTCCTTATCGTCGCCGACAGTAGCGTTGCCGTAGCAGGAAACCTCCCACTGGGACTTGGTGATGGGGGCGGCAATCTGGTGCGAGTGCAGGTTGCGGCCGGTCTGGGCGTGGAGCAGACGGATGGTCTCGCCATCACCGATGAAGCGGGGTTCGGCTGCCGGGTCGTAGGGGGTCGTGGCGGTTGGGGTAGAAGAACCAGTTGTTGTTGGCATCCTGTGGTGGTAGCAGGTCACCTGCTGCTGGGTAGAGCCCTCGGGATAGGTCTGGACGTGGCTGTGGAGCAGACCGCCGCCATAGCCCATGTTCTTGATGGTGACCATGGAGCCATAGGCGACCTCCAAGGGGCTGTCCCGGCCGACCTCAGTTCCCCTCAGGTTGGCCTGGAAGAGCGAGGACATTTGCGCGTCGCCAGGGCCGCTATTGGTGAGCACGGCAAAGTGAATGGCGAAGCTGAGCAGATAGATGAGGAAGGGAAGGATGATGAGGCCGATGACTCGGCAGACAAAGTGGGCAGCCAGTTCGGTCTGTAGCTTGTTAGCCCATGGTCGAGACGTTATGCCGGGCCCAACTTACCACAGGCATCTTGGTGTCGCCAAACTTGTTCCACAGATCCTCAATGGTGTACAGGCCAACAAGAGCGGTGACGAAGAGCCCGACCAGCTTCACACTACAAACAAAGCCGATGCTCAAGCCAGTCATGAAGAGCCAGAAGAACCACTCGGGCTCGAAGCTGTTCCTGCGCTGGTTGTGGAACTTGGCCCAGCAGAGCGTGGTGGCGACGGTGCCGAACAGGAGCATCGAGTCGAGAAGGATGAAGCGGCTGATGGTGGTGTACGAGTTCTCGCAGAGGACCATCAGGGTGACGAGCCAGACGGCAGCGCGGCGCAGCTTGAGCTCCTTGCGGTCCAGTAGGCCATTGGCACGCAGACGGCGCCCCAGAAAGCGTTGAACTGCGCATGAAGGTGTAGTTGACCTCGGGAGGATAGGTCTCGCCCGACTTGAACTCGAAGGAACCATTGTAGCCGGCGAGGTAGCCGCTGAGGCCGACGAGGAGCTTTCCGGCGGGGGGCTGAATTCGAATTAGTCCAGGCTCGGTCTGCTCGTTCGGAGGGGCCAACTTGCATGCACGTCAAAGTAGAACTCGCGCTTCAGGTAGTGGCTGCCGAATTTTCCAAAACTATGGGAGTTGTGTTAGCCAGGGGGGTCCTCGGGGGATCGCAGGGGCGGGGATCGACTGACTGAGCTTCGTCCCAGGTGACGATGTTCGAGAGGCCGATCTTGTAGAGACGGGTGAAGAAGGCTAGTGCGGTGAAGATAATCGGGGCAATGAGCCATTCCCACTGGTCAAGGATCTCGAGGACGGAGGGCTCCTGGGGGACGAAAGGTGGTAAGCAACGGCGCACGGTTATGGAGAAGCAGTTTTCGGAGCAATCCACCACGTCCGACCATTCATTGAAGAATTGGAACGGGATTTGCCAGGGGGCCGGCGTGAAAACCACCGGGAGGGCCACCCACCTTCTTCGCCTTCTTCTTCTCATCGGCTTGCGGCTGGACGACGACCTGCTGCGGCGTGCCGGGGACGTTGCGTCTCCTGGCCGCGTCGCCGACGTCGGCGCCAGAAGCGACAGCGGCACTGTCGTTTCCAGAGGCCATGATAATCGGTGGTTGGCTGCTCGATCTAGAAACGAATCTCGGTGTTGCGAACCAGGGGTCACGGACGGGGAGTCTCGGTATGGTCGTGATATGGTGATGTGGATAAGAAAATTGAACGGGGTAAAACGAGCGTGTCGAAGCAAGACGAAGTGCTAAAAGCCGTCGCGAGCGAACGCTACCAATGGCAGGTCCGGCACTCAACAGGCCTGTGTTCCCCAGAATCGAGGGAAACACAACGAAAAAGCGTGGAGAATGAGAACGGCAAGCTCCTCAAAGTCGAGAATCGAGCTTGGGAAGCTGAGCTGAGAAAAGGGATACGATGCAGGGCACTTCGTGGCCTTTTCCCGCCAGTTAGGGGAACCTCGGAGAGGCTTGGCGCACTATCCCTGTCCGCTCCAAACCTTGGAGGCATGGAGGTAACCCCCAGTGGGCCCACCCTGCGAGGGCAGCCCCTCGGATCAGCAAAGCCAAAACCGGAACCCGCCATCGAACGTTCCATTGCACGTGCGACAGCAGCAGCACTGGATGTGAAGTGCTTGGCAAATTGCACTGATATTTTGCGGCAGGTGAACATAGTTGGATTACCGGCCTTGTTTAAATGACGGAAATATCATCGAATTTTCCCAGTTTACAACGCCGGTTTGTCTGTACCCTTTCGTTCCTGCCATGGTTTGGTCGAGGTGCCAGTAAGGTGCGAAGTTTGAGATATGTCGTCTGTGGAGGGCATGAGAGACCTCGTTTGCCATTGACGCATGTGGGCGCTGTAGCCTCCTCGAGATGTATACGACGTCGAGGTCGGGTGATGAGACCGAGAGAGGATTGACGGGACGCTCTGAAAGCAGGTCCAGGGGCAATTCACAACCTAGAGCGTGTAGCTGAACCACGAGCACACCAGCTCGTAAGAGATATCATCGTTACCCAAAATGCGAATACTCGCCGTAAGCGCTCGCGGTGAGGAAGTGAAAATCCCATCACATGATAAGGCCGTCGGTGCCGCTCATGTTGGAGGCTCCCAGTGGTCATACGAGTCCATATTCGTCGACTCAGGGGTAGTAGATAATGTACAATGGTATACACGCAAATGTAGGTAACTCCTCTATCTCCCAGCCAAAACTCTACACCACAACCTGCACGTCTTTCTTATAACGCCGCCTTGATCGCAGCCGCCTCAGAATGGGCCTGCTTAATCATCTGCTTCTCCCTCTCAGCGCCTCGTTCCTCTTCCGGACGCGCTCATGGTCAATCTTAGACCTCGCCTCCAGCTCCTCAATCTCGCGAATCTCAGCCTCGTCCTGTGGCGTCGGCTTGACCGCCACGGCGCCGCTCTTGTCCATGAACTCCTTGAGGATGGCTTCGGACCGCCTGTTCTTCATGTCGATGAGGAGGGCGCGCTCCCCTTGCGCGGGCGCGGGCGCCTTGCTGAAGCCGTCGTTGGATGAGCTGGCCTGCGGCACGTCTGACGGAAGTGTTGCGCCAGGCTCGCGGAAGTAGATGGTGAGCTTGGCCGGGCCGTCTTGGTCATGTGTCCGGTTGACGATCATGGGGACCGCCGGGTTCCAGTACTTTAACCGTGGGAGCGCATGTTGCCAGAACTTTCTGTCGCAGGGTATCAGTCTTCCATGTTCCTGGACGTGGTAACAAGACAGGTTTGCTCGCACCTTGGGCCCATGTGCCCCCCGTTGAGCTTGTGGGCGAACTCCAGGTGTATCCGCGTCACATCTTGCGGCAAGACTGCTGCCCCAGGACCAGTCCTTACTTGGACAAGCTGAAAAAGACGTCAACACCGGCATCGAGCCGAGGGATAGCCGTCGAGGGGAGGACATGGCTGTCAATCTACCTTCTGCACCACACCCAGGTTAGCAACTTGTACCTCTCCAATTGAGCCCGGGACCACTCACTTTCTTCAGCTGATTCATGCGGCGGATGACGCCCACCATCTTGAAATCTTTCGAGCCGGCGGGCTCGGGACACACGTGTTGGGGTGGATGTGGACGATGCGAATCGCGCGCCGACGTGGACCTGAACGAACAGGGACCGGCGAGTCGCCGACCTGACCCCGGAAATTTTTGGCCTGAACTCCGGGACGGGGATGGCTCACCGCCTTTGCCTGCCGGGAGCGCTCTTGCTGTGTACTAAGTGGAACTTAGGGGCAGGGGTCCTGTGGGGATACCTCCCTGCCGCAAACCCCTGCCAAAAATCTCTGGATGAGTGACGCTGGAAACCTCAGTCTTCTGAAGCTGGCCGGAACGCAGCTGCTCAAGTCTCCTGCAGTGGCTGTCTTGCAATGTCGTCGGGACGTACGCTGAGTTCGAGATGGCTGGGGAGGGTCTTCAACATTGAGCGCAGTGTTGCGGCATCCGAACTGCCGCTCTACCTCTGTCCAGCATTCCGGTCGCTGTCTGTCGAGAACGTCGCCGTCCGCCGAGCATGTCGACCGAACCCGCGACCGGTCCAAGTACGCCGATTGCACATCGAAACTTCTGTGAAGGCCGCCATCGAACCACCGGCGTTTGCCAAAGAACCTTCCAAGACACTGCCAGTGCAATGTCACGGCTGCGGAGCCCTGTCGCAAACCGCCGTGCCCAACGAGGCGGGCTATTACGATCTGTCGCGCAAGTGGTTAGGCAGTATCTGGGCCTGGAGGAGAAAGAGGAGAAGAGAAGGCCGCGTGATACCGACGAGATCGTTAAACAGGCGCTGCAGTCCGTCGATGTCGAGGCTTTGGAAAAACAGGGCATCAACCTCAAGGCGCTGCTGCCGGAGCGCGCCCCAGAGACCGAGACCAAGCCAGCAGCTGACAAGCCACCCCTTTGCGATCGCTGCCACAACCTCATCCACCACTCCACGGGCAACTCCATCTACCATCCGAGCATCGAGTCCCTACGGGACACCATTGAGGAGTCGCCTTACAAACACAACCATGTCTACCACGTCCTGGACGCCGCCGACTTCCCCATGTCCCTGCTCCCGCGGCTGCACAGCTGTTGGACATCACGTTGCGCAGTCAGAACCGCAGAGCGAAACCAGTCAAGTTCCAGCACGGAAAGCGCACCGAGATGAGTTTCATCATCAGCCGGTCCGATCTGCTGGCGCCCAGAAAAGAGCAGGTCGACTCGTTGATGCCCTACATCAAAGAGACACTACGGGAGGCCTTGGGCAGAGTCGGTGGGCGTGTCAGACTTGGCAATGTGCACTGCGTCAGCGCGAAGCGAGCTGGTGGACCAAGGAGCTCAAGGAAGACATCTGGAAGCGCGGCGGCGCCGGGTGGATGGTGGGCAAGGTCAACGTGGGCAAGAGCCAGCTGTTCGAAGCCGTCTTCCCCAAGGGCCGCATGGACTGGGAGCCGACCAAGCACCAAATCTCCGTCAAGGTGTTCCCAAAGCCCCACAAGCAACAAACCCCCGCCCAGGCCCTTTCCACTGAAGACGTAACCGACGAAGACTTTGAAGAGACCAACCCGCTCCTACCTGGCCGCACGACCCAACCCACCGAAGAATTCCTCCCTCCCCCCCCTCCCCAACCAGAAACCCAATTCCCCTCCATGCCCGTCGTCTCCTCCTCTCCCCGGGACCACCGCCTCCCCAATCCGCGTCCCCTTCGGCAACGGCCGCGGCGAACTCATCGACCTACCCGGCCTACCGCGTTCCGACCTGGAGCTCCACGTCCAAGACGCCCACCGCCTCTCGCTCATTATGAAATCGCGCATCCTCCCGGAGCAGCAAGTCCTCAAACCAGGCCAGTCCCTCCTGCTCGCGGCTTCATCCGCATCACCCCGCAACGTCGCCCCGACGAGGAGCTCGTCTTTCTCGCGTACGCCTTCACCCCCATCGAGCCGCACACCACCGCCACGGAGAAGGCCATCGCCATTCAGTACGCAGGCTGAGGACGCGCCGAACGTGGAGAACATCTCTGTCCCGGGCACGGGACGGAAGATCCGACATGCGGGTGCGTTCCAACTGCGGTATGATGTGACGAAGGCACGCACGGCCCGTTGACGAGTAAGGTCGCGGTGGGGCTGAAGGTGGACAGGCTGCCGTACCGCGTGCTGGGAATCGATATACTGATTGAGGGGTGCGGCTGGGTGGAGGTTGCGGTACAGGTCAGGACGAGGCAGTTGTTTCCGAATCCGGAGGATTCGAGGCGGGGTGAGGAAGGGTTGGGGTCGTTCTCGGAGCAGCTGCAGACGCTGGATTTGAGACCGGAGCCGGTGAATGCGGTGGAGAAGGGGAAGGAGAAAAGAAGGGGAAGAGGAGCGAGGTGGATGTGCCGCAGGCAAACTGGCCAGTGATTGATGTGTACAGTCCAGAGGGAGGTTTATTGGGTATCGACCGCCGATGAATGCGTGGTTGCTGAATAAGCCGAAGAAGGAAACGAAGTCGCGGCCGAGGAAGAGTATGAAGGGGGTAAAGAAGATGGAGAAGGCGATGAAGAGAGCAAATGAGGCTGCGGTGAATGGGGAGTGATGAAGATTCTGGAGAGAAGTGTAAGATGAGTATAGAATGAATGTATCATATGTAATATAGAAGCTGTACGAGAGGATATCCCGCGTTGGTTGAAGTTGGTGGTGATTATATGCCACACTGTGACACGCCTGAGTGCCGGAGGGGGGTATAATTTCTATTGTCCCAAGCAATAGTGTTTCAGCCAGACCGAGGCACCGTCTATCCACTCCGCCCAGGTAGCTAACGGTACAATTCCATCGTACATTCACTCTCACAACCAGAAACCGCTATCTCCGCCACGGTCTCATGCTACTCCGGGAGCTCCCTGGAAATTCCCATTCTCATCATATCTGGCCTCTATTGCGGGGTCAGCAAGCCCATCCCTCTCACTCCATGCTAAAGCTAGAAACAGAACAGACTTACTGAAGAAAGTATAATTCAACGTCACCGTCTCCACGCCCTTCATATTCACATCCTTCAACAGATCCGGATCAAGATAGAAGAAAACCGGCATATCCACCGTCTCGCCGGCCTGCAGCCGCTGCTCCTCAAAGCAGAAACACTGGATCTTGCTGAAGTACGGCGCCGTCTGTGCCGGGGTAACGCTGTACGTCGCGACACCAATGATGTCCTTCGAAGACAGGTTCGTGGCCGTGTAGAAGGCGAGCGCGGTCTCGCCGGGGAGCACGCGCACTTCGCGCTGCTGGGGGTGAACTTCCACGGCAGGACGTCGGAGACTGAGGCGGAGAAAGTAACGCGGATGCGCTTGGCGTCGGTTACCGGCTCGAGCTTTGCTGAGAGGTCGGAGTCGTCGGTCGAGGAGTAGGTGCCGTGTGCGCGAACGGGCTGGCCACCCCAGCCGGTTGTTTGGCAGATCTGGTGGGGGAGGGGGAGGTTAGCGAGGACCGGAAAAGGAGAGGGAGGGGAGAAGTACCATCTTGTACATGGGCACGGAGCCGTATGAGAGGGCGACGGTGCCGAGGATGACGCTGATCGTGTAGTACCTTTAGGACACACAGTCAGCGCGCCCGTATATTCTTCCTCCAACCTTCCTCCCGCACCAAAGTCAAAGGATGACTCTCTCCTCGGGACCTGTTCTCCAGCTCGTTCTCTCCCCCGCCCACCATATATCTCCCAGCCCGCGGATCTCGTCCTCCAACTCCCAGTGCATCTCCAACATGCGGGAGACTTAACCCACCGCATCCCACTCGCATCCCACCTCGGCCACCTCAAGCCATTCCGCCCTGCCCGGGAAAGGAGAAGAAGACCTACGCAGTGCTCCGATTCCGCCTCCTATAAAACTCCCTCATCCGCTCCATATCCGGCGCCGTACCGCCCATCCTCCCACTCGGTGTTTGTGTCGTTTGCCCCTGCTGTTGTCGCCTCGGCAAGCTCTCCGAGAGGAACCGCTTCGACCTTGTCGTAGCATTGGAATGGACCTGCTGAGCACCCGCGCGCCGGCAAAACAGGCAGGACCAGCTTGAAGATGCCTCGGCGGTTACACGCCGGGCGAATTGAGGTATTTGATTCATTTGTCGGGCTGGTTGTCGTGCCGCGTGCTGGGGAGGTGGAACTGGAGAGGCTTGCGGCTCGGGATCGTCCGATTTGGATGAGGCCGAAGCTTAGAGGATCCTTGGAGGTCTTGGCAGATGATAACGGCTGGCGCGGCCTGGCGGGACTTACACAACCTTGGATTTGCCGAAAGGGGAACATATTGCAAGAGCAACCTCCTGTGGGAGCGACCTTCCACACTTGCAGACCGCCCCTGCCTGCCTTTGTTGCCAGCAATGGCTATTAAGTAGCCATTGCGCCCATCTTCTACTTCTTCAACAACTTCAACCAACAACTCAATACACAGATCCTCAATTTTTCCCTACACTTGGAGCCCAATCCACCGTAACAGAACATCCATCATGACCTCTAGAGTCTTGTGAGATGGCGAAGTATGCTACGCTGTGATCTATTGCCTGACATTTACCCATTTCCCATGAATACAAATATCTGCATCTGACCCTGAATCGTGCGCAATTTTTCGGTGAGATCCTTAATCTTGCTATCGGACATGATGCCCTTGACGGCTGCCACAAGGCTCGGCCCGGCGAATTTGATGTTGCATCTTGATGACCTCTTCGCCGCTTCTACGCCCAACTTTTCCAAGATGTGCTTCTCGGATATCCCCGAACACCACGAGGTCAATCCTCCTTCTCATGCATGCCCTCCGTGCTGTTCCTCACCGTTTCACCACCCAACCTGCCGCTCCCCCGCAACCACTCCATCACCACCCCCGTCAGCTTCACCAACCCCTCCACCACTGCCCACTGCACCAGCACGATTACCAACCTCACCACCCAATCCCCCCACGTCAACACAACCCTCCTCTCCCTCTTCAACCCCCAAGTCGCATGCTCATTCCCTCCTCCCCGGTCCTCATCCCCATCGCCACACCTCGCAAGAAACTCCCTCGCGGCCTCTACCCCGCTTACAAACCCATCCTCATGAAACCCATACCCCGTCCACGCCCCGGCATAGCTGATGCCCCTCCTGTCCTGGATGTCCCGCAGCCTCTGCTGCGCCCTCACCGCCGCGGGCGTGTACAGCGGGTGACGGAAGACGAACCGGCCCTGCACCGTCGCCGGGTCCGGCTCGCGAACGGGGTTGAGCGTGGCCAGCACGGGGCCGAAGGCGGGCAGGGGGATGTGCTGGAGGTGGTTTAGCGAGTAGGTCACGCACACCTTCTCCTGGTATTTTGGGTTGTTTGCAGCATCTGGTGGTGCTTGGCCGGCGGCGAGGTAGTTCCAGCTGGACCAGGCACTGCGGGACCGGGGAGGAGGGAGGAGGTCGGCGTGGAGGACGACGGTGTTTTCTGTGGTGCGGAAGTGCTGCAGGATAGAGAGCTCCTCGGGGGTGGCGGAGGCGCGGATGAGGGCGCAGGCCTGGTCGCCGTGCGTGGCGAGGATGACATGGTCGAATACGTCGGAGGTGCCGTCTTGAGCGTGCACGCGCACGCGGCCGTCAGCGTCGTTGTTGAGAGAGGTGACGGCGGTGCTGAGACGCGTGTGGTCGGGCGGGAAGCCGGACAGAAGCTTGTCGATGTAGGTTTGGGAGCCATCGGCAATGGTGAGCCAGTCTGGCCGCTTGGCGAGGGTTGAGAGCAGGTGGTGGTTCCAACTAGCGGTTTTCAGTATTTTTGTCCAAGTTTTTTTGTACCAGATGATAACTCACAGGAAGCGAATCAGCGTGACCGCTGGGAAGTCGAGCGTGCGCTTGTCTGGGCTTGTGCTCCAGATGGCCGCAGTCATGGGAATCAGGTAGTCGTCGCGGAATGCCTCTGAATAGCCTTCTCTCTCCAAAAAATCCCCAATCGTCTCTTCGGACGGCTCATCTCTCGCCAGAACATCCGGGGCAAACAGGTTGAACCGGACAGTGTCGAATATCATGCGCGCCACATCCTGAGCGAAAACAGGTTCTTCCGCTGGCAAAATAGAGTATTTAGACTCGTCCCTGCCCATTCGAAGCGACCCTGGTCCCGGGATACCGAGAAGGTCATCGGAGCGGGCACCGTCTCGATACCAAGCTGGTCGAGGAAGCCGATAAAGCTTGCTGCCGCCCATGTTAGCGTAGATTAGACGTTGCTGAGTTAGTACAACATACGGTATGTCTCCGAGTTCATCACCATGAACCCCACGTCGACCATGGTCTTGAACTTTCCCCTGACAAACTCAACCGTACATGTGTGGCCACCGAGGCGGCTGTCTGCGTCGTAGATGTACACGTCGTGAGGGCTGCGTTTCAGCACCCACAGAGCAGCAAGCCCCGCGATGCCTCCGCCTACGATAGCAACCTTCTTCCTAAGGTATGGGTCAGCCAGGAGCATGAACGATTGGGTTCGGGGCTGGGGTAGATGGGGCGATAGGGGAAAGGGATGGAAGTGATGATAACGGTACTATTGACGAGACGTTGAGATCCTCGACATTCTTCAGCCCCGGGAGACGGTGGAGACGAGGCAGGGCACATCGAGCCAGTCGGTGTGAGCACAACGTAGCGGCCGTTGGGCGCCGAATAAGAAGGTGCCAGTCAAGAAGCTTCAGCTTAATGCGGACTGGCGCAGTCCAGATTCAGACTGCTTCGCAGGTATAGTCCTGGGTGTGGCGGTGAAGGCGAGTGGGATGCAAGCGTCGAGCGAGGGGTCTCAATAAGGCAGCTGGGCATACGGCTTACCTAGGCTCGGTCTGAGTATCCTGAACAGCCATCCGGCACTTGACTTGTTCCATTATTTCGTCAACAATCTGCAGCTAGCAGAAGCGTGGCACAAGTGGCTGTTCGAGATGAGGAAGCCGTTCTCGCAGAGTCGAAGGAGAGCTGTGGATGACGGGGGGAGCATGTTGGTTAGTCTGTCATGGCTCTTGGTATTGCATCACGCTCCCAGGGAAGCCCTGAAAGGTCGGTTGAGCTTTGGATGGAATGTGCTTTTTGTCCATTCTTTGAGTACTGACTGGAGTGCAGCACGCCGGGCACCCAGCCGTCCCCGGGAGCCGCTTTCATGGTGAAGCCATACATGTCGACAGGTACAACCGGAACCGAGAAAAAAACAGGCAGCTCAGCTTGCAGTGATGGATCGCCAATCCTGAGATGCCCCATGTTGGTAAGTAGCTACTAGTCGAAATCAGAGCCGACTGAGATCATGTTCGCAAACCGGTCTTCCCTCATCCCATGCACTCGAGTTGCATCTTCGACAAGGCAAACCCTACAATTGACATTCTAGCAGCTTCTCGAGGAGTCATATTATCAGTTGTGGAAGATAAAGTAGAAAAACGCGGAAAGGAGCTTGCAGCGTTGTTTGGTTGACGAGGCATGGTTTCTTACTACATCAGGTTAATAAGTGGATTCAGATTTCAGCAAGTCACTTTGGCGGAGTGGTTAACGCGCTGCCCTGCTAATTCATAGTTAGCTGCTTAGGCAGTTCCTTCGGGAGCGTAAGGTTCGAATCCTACAGGTGACGTTTTTTGATCCTCTGCGGTTATCACCTCACAACAAAGAACCAATTCCATTTTTGCCTCTTGAGATGCAGCAGGGAGCAGCGGCTTGTAGCTGACGGAGTCTGTCGTCCGACTGTCAACACAAATTATCTGGAAGCAAGGGGGAGCGAGACAACGACTTCGAAACCACGCCCTATGGAGTTGGATCCCGTCTCGATACGAAGGATGAGGGCACTTCAACGGCGGCGGTAAGAGACGCGCGTGACAAACGAACACTAGAAATTCCCAACACAAACACCACACGTGACGTGTTCACAATGAAATGGAATGTCGAGGCCAAACGGGATCGCCCACTCATCGCAGGGTCTCCGAAGAGGACCAGCATAGTAGCAATTCTTGAGACGCCAGTTTCTCTCTGCCCGGTTAATACAACCCGATGCACACACGGAAGCCGGACAAGTCCAGCTCCTGAAACATCGGGCCTATATTCTGCGTCCCCGGGGGTTTCAACTTTCATGGAGAGGAAAAAGGGAAGAAAAGAGGAAACGACGCGGCAGATTCTGGTGGTTTTTGAAAGTTTTCAGGCAGAGTGGGGCTACCGGCCTGGGTACAGTGTCCAATAACAAAAGGGACGGTGCTGGCTTGACCCAGCACCGGTGGAAATGGAAGCACCTGCCAAGATTGTGAAGGGCCAACGGCAGCTGAGAATCGCCTACCAACCTCCAACAGTCTCTCTTACCGTGTATCAGCCTCACTCCGGGGCCTTGAATTCTAACCGGCCGGTCTGCTGTTATATTGAGCTTGATCGCACATGTCGCTCCAGCTCACCCACCATTCTGTGGACAGACGTAGAGTTCTTGAGTCGGACATAATCATTGACAGAACAAGAGGCACACCGACCGCGCATCCACAACTAGGACGCAATCAGAAAGCAGAGGCAGCTCGCCTTAACTGTGCCTCGACAGACGACGATGATTTTGGCACATTCGTCTTTACTTTCGCAAACCCCCCGCGTCAGTCTCGCCCTCACTTTGTCATCGGTCATGATCCTGGTTGCGACATCATCGTCTCTTGTCAAGGATAAGTCCGAAGGAAGATCAGAAGCACGCCGTAAATGTCCGACGTTGTGGAGTGACAAGTCGACATCGGCACCCTTAACTGATTCTCACGCCTGAGGCACTGTGGGATCCACCGCTGATCTGCCTTGTAACTCAAGAAAGGGAAACGAATCATTCCTGATCAACCCAAGCCACTGCCCTAACGGAAGTTATCTGGCCACAGCCTCCACTCAATCCCCTTCGCACCATAGTGTTCATCTCACTTTAAAACCACCAATCAACCTCAAAGACACCTTGCTTCGGAGAGACTCCTCCTTCCACCGCTCCGATGCCCGTATCAAGTGCTACTAGAACTAATCTCCCCTACCATACAGGCCGAAAAACTTTGACATAACGTACCAAGAGCAAAGCAACTTAAAAGACTAATGAGTATAAGCCCAACACGCAGTTAAGCGCCCTTTTTCCATCCAATCCACGCACCCTTCCCCTTCCCCTTCCCCTTCCCAAACACATGATGATACAGAGCACCCTAGATAAAAGCCGCCGTCGCCGAATTCGTCCCCCCCGGCGCGCTCATCGTCGTGCGCTTCTTCACCCCCGTGCGCTCCTCCTCCAGCCTCTCCCTCTCGCGCGCCGCCACCGTCCCTTTCACCACCGGGCTCTGGAACTTGAACAACAACTTCCCCAGCTTGGACTTCTCCTTGGGCTGGGCGTCCGGGTTGGCCGGCTTGGAGGAGCGCTCGTAGTAGACGTAGCGGGCCGGGCCGGCGGAGAGGGTTCGAATTCGGCGCTGTTGGGCTCCGGGTTGTCTTTTGCGGGGACGAGGGTGGAGGCCGTGCTGAGGGAGTCGGAAGTCGTGGAGTGGACTGAGGGAGGCCGGTTGGTAGAGTCTATCCTGGAGTCTGTGTTGTTGTGCATCTTCGGTAGTTGGTCAGAGGAGGAGGTGGTGTTAATACCGTGGTCTCGAGGTTGGTGGTGATGCTTGGCTTGGTAGTTATTACGGAAGTTGTCAAGGTGGGGGCTGGGATGGACTTCTCTCGCCTTTATCTCAGCTTTCCGTGGGAATCAGGCTCAGACCGGTGTCTCTGCGGTAATCATGTGCCGCCTTAAGGTCAACCCGATACCACACAGCGCGGCCAGCAAGCCGGCCAGGTGAGGAAGAGGCTGGATGTTTGGTTGACTCTTGCACTGCCATCCTTGGCACTGCATCTCAGGTCTCGTTCATTGGCTACTACGAGCGGATAAATCCTTCCTCGAGGGGCGGAGCAGCATCAAAAGGACAATGCAGTCCGGCTCGGGGCATTGTGCAGGCGAGTTGGGGGTTGTGGCGTGGAGATATGTCATTGAGTGTTGTTGACAACCCCATCGTGGCCCGAGGTGATGCTCGAGTTCACGCTGATACTTAAGACGGTTTCTCATGACTCTATGGGCCTCCATCGTGGCCGCGTACGGTAACATGAAAAGACTATTCTGCCCAGGCCTGACCAAGATACTGTGACAGCGCCTGGCCAGGCCCGGAAAGCCGGAAAACGGTGACAAAGGAGAAGGCAAAGGATTAGGCACTATCATAACACAGCGATCGTGGTCTTGGGTCGAACAACGAACATACATGCCTTGCCCTCGACCTAACCTTCCGGATCGCGATCCAAAGATGTCCGAAGAAAACCAATTCATGTCTACGAAGCCACATTTGTTCTCATGATAATGCTAAGAATGAAGAGAAGACCTTTGCGGAATAGCTGAACTCGAGTCGAGAAAGGGCAACAAATCTTTGGTACCCTTGGATACTTTCCCTAACCTCAACACCTAACTAAAAAACACCCTTATGACCTCTTATTTCCACCCTTTCCAATCCGACTCCCATGAATGGCCGGCCCCTCCTCTTCTCCTGGCCCAACCTCTCCTACCAGCAGCAATGCCTCCTTTCCCGCCTCTCCCGGCGCCCCCGCCTCTACCATCACCACCACCTCGTCCGCCGCTACCCCTACCCCGTCCACCAGCTCTCCTGTCCCCTCCTCTCCTCTCCCTAAATGCCTTGGCCGCAGCACCCTCATCAATCTCCATGCCGCCCTCATCCCCACTCTCATCATCATCCTCATCCGTATTCTTCCTGCCGCGGTTCCACTTGAGCTTGCCGCGCAGGCCCCGACGGGGAATATCCTTGCCCCTGAGCGCAGCGACATAGGCGCCCACACGCTCTCCTCCTCACCGCCAGCCGGGGTATCAACGTCCATCGCGTTGTCATCGTCTTCCCGACCCAGGATGAGCTTACCATCCACATCCGTCTTGGCCTTGGTCTTCTTACCCGGCTGCCTCATCTTGCCGGGCTTCGTCGTCGAGATATTGGCGAGGGCGTTCCGGTCAAGCAGATCCAACGGCTCGTCCTCGTCTTCAAGAATGTACGCAGACCCAGCCTTCTGCGCGGCACCCCGGCGCTTCTGCCTGCGGCCCGTCATCTCGACGTCCGAGTCGTCCGAGTGGGAGGCGTCGGACTCCTCGTCGTCGCTGCTGTAGAGCGCCTGGTCGTACTCGCTCTCGAAGCGGCTCTTGCGCTTGCCGTGCGCCTCCGCGTCAGACTCGTCGCCTGCCCTTAGCGGCGTCCTTCTTGCGCTTGCTGCGCTCCTTGGTCTTGCGGATGTTGGTGATCAGCTTGCGGTCGGCTTCCGGGCAGTGCTTGTTGACCACGTCGACGCCGAAGCGGCGTACCATGCGCTCGAGGATGTGCTTGACCTTGGCGCGGAAGTGGCCCTTGTGTTCGTGGCTCCAGACCATGACGTTGGGGATGAGGGTGGCAAGGCGGGGCAGCATCATATCGGTCGGCAGGCTGATGACGCAGACCTTGACGAAAGCCGAGCACGCACTCACGATCTCGCGGTTGTTGGAGGTCAGAAAGAGATCCATGGTCTGGACGAGGTCGGACATCTTTCCTTGCTCAGCACTTCGCGGAATTCGTAAAGCACGCGGGTGATGGCATGATGGAGGCTGAGATATATGGGGGGTTGCTGCCCGCAAGACGGCGCTGACCATGGTGAAGTATTCCTCGATGGACGCCTTGGCGGGCGCATCCTTGGGCATGTGCGGGATCTTGCTGTTGTCAATCATGGCTCCGTCGGCGGCCACCATCTTGTGGCCCATCAGCACAAGCAGGTCGAACGCCGTTGTCCGAGCCTCTCGTTGTTCTCCTTGCAGCTGATGACAACCTCAGAGAGAACGGCAGGGATGAAGTGGAGCGATGTGTCGGGAATGAAGGGGATGAGAGCGGTGATCGCAGCAAGGCGCTCTCGCCTAGCAGGCGCAGACACCTTGCCGGCGCTCGACAGAAGGAGAGCCTGGAGCTCCTCGTGCCTCTGCTCAAGTGCAGCCTTGCCAACTCCGAGTCAGCTAACCGCGGGATCAGCTTGTAAGCCTTCTTCTGCAGTTGCGGGTCGTCATCCTTGAAGACGACGAGAGAAGCAATCTTGAACAAGCCTCGAAGCTCTCCGTGGAAGATAGATCGACATGGTAACAACCAGGTCCATGAGGGTGTGGGCGGTAGATGGCACCTGCTCGCCGTTCTGCTGCTTCGGTTTCTCGACAGGCTCCTGGAGAGCCGCCGCGAGCTTCTCGCAGACAAGGTCGAACGTCTCTGAGACGGGCCGGAGGGATGATGCTAAGGTAAGAGTTGATGGTTTGCAAGACCGGTCCCCGCTTCTGCGGCAGGGTCGTGCTGTAGACGTTGAAGAGCACCGCCAGAAAGTCGGCGGCGAAGGTCGTACCAAGATACTCGAGGTTCTCCTGCGCGGTCTCCTTGGTTACCCTGTTCTGCAGAGCCGGGTCCTCCTCGTCAGTGGCTGAGGCAACTATCTGGTTTGACTCAACCAGCGCCTTGAGAGCCCGGCAGACATCAAGCCGCAACTCGACTTGCTCGTAAAGGATGGTCGTCAGCATCTCGGCAAACTCCTTGTCGAAGGCCGGAACAGATCGAGAGGCAAGTCGCAGAAACCAGGAAGAATGGACCATAATTTGCTGGACGACTGTCTCAAAGATCTTGACCTCCATTGTCTTGGCAGCGCCACCGTGGTCCAGCACGCGCTGGAACATGGCCGCGCTCAGGGGTACAAACTCGGTCTTGAAGTAGGCGAGGTTGGTGTTTGAGGTGTAGTCGCGCAGAACGGGGAGCATCCACGCCCTCCCGGGCTGACCCTTCGCCGGCTTGGCGAGGTTCAGCGGCAGGACACTGAGAACGGCCTCGGGACCCATCGCACGGATCGCCTTGCCGAGCACCTCATCAGCTTCCTGCTTTCCTGTGAAGGAGTCGTTGCCCCCGCATCTCGCCGATGTTCTTGGTGATGGGGAGGAGGTAAGGCGAGGCCCTCCAGCGGAGGGCGTCGAACATGGCGCCAATCACATTGAAGGTCTCGAGCCAGGCAGCTTGGTACTTGACCGTAAGAAACCCCGACTGTGTTCACCAATTGCTGGATAACCTTCTCATCGTATATTGACGGGTCGACAAGCACGTTCCGGGGGACGCAGTTCGCCATGAACGAGACCAAGCACTCCGAGGCCGAGATCCTGATGTTCTTGGCCTCGGACTCGAGATATGCGGCGACCATGTTGAAAGGCTCCAACAGCTCCTGGAAGGTCTCCTCGGGCGAAATCTGTGCCGAGACATCGTATGCTCTGGACAAGATGGCGATCCACGGGGGAGGAGCTGGGTATCGTTGGGTGCCGGGCGCAATTCCTTAATAATCTCGAGCAACCTCGGCAACTTAGCCGAGGCAACCTCGTCAGCCATCCCCTCGAAGATCATCTCAAGATGTCGAAAACGGCCATGCTCATGTGCTCGTTGCCGGACCGCGCAATGCCAAGGAGTAGCTCGCACAGGGACTCGATCTTCTTGCTAGGCCAACCGCCGCTCGCAGAAGCTACTGTCTTGACGAGCTGAAGCGCATGGATGAGCTCGGGGTCGTGAACGGCCTCGGATCCCTTCTTCTCCTTCCTCAACTTCGCAGTCTTCTCAGCGAGGGCGTTCAGGCTCATCATGGCGGTCTCGGCACACATGGCGGCGGCGGGGTGATCGAGAGACGGGCTGGGCGGGGGGTTCTTCAGAATCTTCCTCAGCGCTTCCTGCGCCCTCTTGCGAACCTTCGGCCGCGGGTCGAGGGCGAAGCTCAGCAGACCGCTGACGGCTCGCCGCGGCCCGATGACGGCGGCGCTCATCTCCCATGCTGGCGCATCCTGGGCGAGCAGCAGACCCTCCAAGCAACCAATCGATGATCTGATCAGCGGTGCATCGGCGTCGGGCTGGGATAGTACCGGGGCCAGGAGGGTGAGGATCTGAGTGAATTTGGCGCGGAGGAGGGGCTCCGGAGTGAAAGGTGTGACGATATCGAGGAGGTAGACAACAGGCTGGGCGAGAGACTTATTGTCGAGAAGGCTGAGGAGGGCGGCAAAATAGGCAGTCGGGGTGGGTTCCGTGTTGCGCTCCTTGAAGGCGGACTCGACGCCCTCGAGAACACTGGCGGTCTGCTGGGGTCAGCCAGGTTGTACAATGCCGTGGAGATAGAAACGACGTAGGGAAGCAAAAGGGGAAAAAACGAAGAAAATAATAAATACGAAATTGACATACCTGCTTCTGGTTTTGTAGATTCGGAGACCGGATCTTGTCCAGCTTCTCTTTCAGCGAAGGAGAAGCCATCTTGGCGGTTCTGTGCTGGACTCTGCTGGGCAAGTCGAAGCACCTCGCGGTCTGGAAATCGAGAAATTTCAAAGATCCAAAAAGTTGGGTGTTATCGCTTATCGGAGGCAGGCGGGGGTGCGATGGAGTCGATAAGGGTTAGAGGTGATGTGCAAGATCCAGGGTTAAGTATGAAATCTTGCTCACTTCAGCTTTCTGCTATGTTGTACGAAATACCTCACGCAGATCGTTTTACCTCAAACACCCTACATTCTTAGGTATGAATCCTTGTTGTGGACTATTGCCGAAGAATTACTGGACAGTCCAATCCATCGAACTTTATATTGGGTTGGTAAAAGAGTCATCCATAGACAACATGTAGCGCCCTTGCTCATTATCCCAAATGGGTGTTGGCTCCGATTCATTCACAAGACGGCTGGTAAAGCCGGCCGAGAGGAGCAGACCCAAGGTCCGAGCCAACTTGATTGTTCGGAGGCAGTTATCGAATGTGCCACCTATTTCGTTCTTGAACGTTTCCCAGAAAACCTTCTGTAGGGCATCATAGTCTGGTACCGCGTCCAACAGTTCCGCAGATGGAGCTTCCTGGTCAGGGTTTGCAGCGAATGCAGATTGGGCCCAAACGGGCATACCTTAGTCTCTGCTCAGTCAATGACGCCGACGACGTGACAAGGCCGATCTTGGTTGGCCATGAGTTGGTCAGCCGATGTTTCAGAGCTGCTAAGAATTTTCACAGTCTGTCTTCTTCAACCTGTAACACACAAGCCTTCTGAGCATCAGCCGTGAAAAATCTTCACTCAATTTCTCGACGACTTGAAACGAGGACTCGGGTATAGAACAGAACTTGACCAGCCCTCCAGTAAATGACACCCACCCTTCAATGTCTCCGCTGCCCCCCGGCAAATTGTCGTCAGGGCTTTTTGCGAACTAAGCTTAAATCCCGACCCGTAACGAGCTTGGAACGCCGAGACATCAGCCCTATCCGCCGAGGTGACTATGTCTGGCATAGGATCCGTTGGCGCGACGCGCGTAGCGCGAGAAAAGTCCCGCGAGATTTGTTGGATCGAGGCATCGCTGAGCTGCCCGCCGAACTGCACGCCCCGAGGCCCGAGGGATACGTTTTTTGGCATGTACGATCTTTCCAGTCGTAGAGGCGAAGAACTGGAGAACGTCCTCATCCCCCTTCATGTTCTCGAAGACGTTGATGGTCACTTTTGTCGCGTTTTCCTTCGCCTTGGAACAGATATCCAGACAGAGCCGCGCCGTCTCCCATTCCTCCTGTAGCCTTCCGAGCTCGGCCGCGTCCTGGGGCGACGAGAGAGCTGTCTTGGTCTTCGCCATGAGCCGGTCCATGACGCTCTTCAGGTGCTTCTCTAGCCGGTTCGCTGTGTTGCTAAGAGTGTCTTGGCATTCCTAGACCTTCCCTAGTGATACGTTCGGCCATAACAGGAGACGTCGCGGGTGCATCAGCAGAACGCTGACCGTGATCCGCCGCTAACAGGGGCTGGATCTGGGAGATGTGAGTGGATAACTGAGCGCAAATGGCGAGACCCTGCTGCGTGCTCGACCGCTCCTCCTGCATCTGCCGCATTTGGATTGCGTCCTCGTCAGACTCATCGGCAGCTCGCGAGAAAGTGGATTCGAGTTTTTCATCGATGCTCTTGAGGTGATCTTCAAGATCGGCTGTGGCATCCTTGATCATAACCTTGTATGCCTCGAGGCTTTCGGTGGTGACCGAGGACTGGCGGCTGAGTTGAGGAGAGTGCGGACAGAGGTCAGCACTATTCGAAAGAGAGCAATTATACAACTCACAGATTTGCGTCAGCGAGGGCGATGTTGATGGTTGACTTGTACCCAGCCAGCATCCTCCGAAACTCGTCGATACCCTCGCCCATGTACTTCAGTTTCGCCCAGTCGCGAAAGCTCGTTCTCGACCCATCAGAGCGCGACGAGCATTTCGCGATCACTTCGTCGAACTCCTTGCAGGCATTTCCGCATCTGAGCAATGGTAGCTTAAGCGCCGTAAAATCTGTGTTCTTGTTTTGCTCCACCGTCTCGGATAGTGCCCGCAGGACTGCAGCGAGGGCTTCTAGCTCATCCTTGAGCTCGCGCACGTTCTTGGGATGGCTGCGGTAGCTCTTGACCGTATTATAGAGCAGGGTGCTGGACTTGAGCGCAAATGCTACCAAGGTGACCAGCCCTGAAGACAGGCTTATTGGGTCCGCCATCGCGTTAATGATGAGTAAGGGAAAGTGCAGTCAGGAAAATACAGGAATATGAGGATGGGAGAGAGCAGCCGAGTTATTTCATGCCCTCCCGCCTCCCGGTTGTGGTCGTTGTGGTTGGAACTGCCCCTCAGCTGCAGGTAAGCGCTCTGCGATAGCGACGAGCCAACCACAGCCCTCCACAGGAACGTGCATCCAGTCCCACCCACCCCATGGCATCATGGAGCGCGTCGTTGAGCGCCAACCATTGCCTCTGGTCCAGATACGTGGGCTATTGGCCGCTCAAGGTTCTCAGCTATTCGTTGTTTTCGAACTCGTCAAGCGACCATCAATTACCTTCTCTATGATCCTAACGCCAACAAAGCATTCAAGCAACCGCTCAAGAAAACTCATTATCAGCCTCCTCAATTTGGTTCTTAATCCTGATAAGAATCTCCGTCTTCCACTTGTCGAGCCGGCTCATCTGGTCATACGCATACAGCTTGTCGGTGAACTGCTCCTGGTTGCCGGCCTCGATCGCCTCGATCAGGTCAGTCAGCAGCTGGCACTCACGCTGGCCCGCAAACGTCGGGTCCTTCTCCTTGTACCGCTCCAGGTTCCGGCGGGCGCTGACGAGGTCCTTGGTCGCGAGGATGCACAGCCCCGACTTCAGCCAGTAGTCCTTGACCGAGTACTTCATCAGGTGGTTCTCGAGCGACGTCGGCCACCTTCTCGAAGTGCTCCACCGCCTTGTAGTAGTCGCCCTCGAGGGCCGAGATATCGGCCACCTTTAGCCAGAGCTTGTTTGCCAGGCTGTGCCAAAGTCAGCAAGATAAGTTGTGGTCCCAGCCAGGAGACAGCACTCACGCCTTTGCCCCATCCTCGTCATACCACCGCGCCGCCTTGAAATAATACTCGATGGCCCTCTTGCGCTGGTTCATCTCAACCTCCAGCATCTCCGCCGCGTTCTCCAGATGGGATGCTGCCCGCCGGAAGTTGCCCTTGGCCTCGTACCGACCGATGGCGGCAAGGATGCATTCCAGGGCCTTCTCTGGGTCGACTTTCCTGAGGACCTTGAACGCATCGACCATGAGGTTCGCCGCATCGTCCGGCTCGTTCAATTTATCCTTGTGAATTCCCGCTGCCGCAATGAAGCATTTCCCCGCCTCGTTGTCTGTTGCGAGCTGTCAGCATGCGCCAGGGGCGCAGGATCGAGCAAGTCGCCACGTACTCATCCCCTCCAACCGGTATGCGTTGGCTGCCTGGACGTAAAGGTCGGCGGCATCCTGATATTTGCCCTCCTTGTTGCTGAAGAAGCTGAATCCCCCCGATACGCTCTGGAGGGTCTTCTTGGCCTGTGTCGCTGACCGATCAGCAGGTGTCCCGAGAGTAGGGGCATGGCGGGGTTGGGAGAGAGCGCACCTTCTCCTCAAGCGCTCGTGGATCGAGAGCCATGGTGTCGTCGGTATGTTGGTCCGAGGGAGATATTCGGGGTAATATAGCAGAGTCAGAATCGAGGATGTATTCCGGCGTCGCGTTTGCTGTCTTGTCGTGTCAGGCTCTGGGCTTTGGCGGGGTGTGGTGGGTGGGCCAACAGTCTCAAGGCTGCAGCTGAAAGGGATGACGCCAGGTGTTGCCGAGAAATATCCTTTTTTTTTACTAGTGCAATTCCTAAAGCAGCTAGTCCTCAATATAATTATCGCACCCCTCGAATTTCACGCAGTTGAAAAGCTCCATCCTTGGTAACAATCTCCAAACCCGACACCACGGCTCGCACCGCCGCCATGTCAAACCCACGCTTCCCTCTCTCCCGCCTCCGGCCGGGTCGGCGCTTCCAGCTATCCCACCTCACAATCCGCCACCAATCCACCTCCTGCCCCGACCACAAGCCACAACACGCTCCCCAACCCACGATCCCTACGCGCTCCTGTCCACCCCAACCTGGTCAATCCGCAGCCTTCTGCCCCCCTCAACTCCACTGCCTCCCAAACCCCTTCCCCATTATCCTCCTTGCAACAACCACAAGAAGAAGAAGACGAAATCTCCGCCCACCAACTATCCCACCTCCTCCGCCTCTCCGCCCTCCCCGCCCACTTCCCCATCACACGCCTCGCAGATGCTCCGCACCCTCCACTCGCAACTTCACTTCGTCCGCGACATCCAGCGTCGACACCAGCAACGTCGCCCCGCTCTCTTCCATCCGCGACGAGACCCCCGAAGGGCTGAGGGAAGCCACTATCGGCGTCGAGACGCTCAAAAGAAGCGCTGGGGCGGGAGGAGGTGTACGGGCGGTGCAGACGCCCGAGGCGTAGAAGGTGTGGGGACGTGAGGGGGTTGCAGGTGAAAGGGGTGGAGGACTGGGATGTGCTCGGCAGGCGGGGGAGAAGGTGGGGAGGTATTTTATTGTGAGGAGCAAGGGAAACGGGAAGGTTGATGGAGACGTGGTCGGTGATGGGGCAAAGGAGGGGGTATGAGTGAGACTTGGCTGTTACGAAGGCAGAGGGAGGGCCAGTAAGAGAGGAAGATTCGCAATGAAACGATGATGGAAGAGTGGGAGGTGCTATGGGGTCCTTGCGGACGGATTATTGACAGGGTCCATGGATTTTTGGGAAGGCTAAGGGACGAGTCTCTCAAGGACGCGTCAAGCCTGGTTGATTGCCATTGTCCTATGTTGGGTTTGTCCTTTCAAATACCTAAAACGCAACCCACCTGGGCAGACGCCGATGCTAATACATGCCAATAGATAACGTGGCGTGTCAACTCCGCTCTCGCCGCCAATTCGGCCTCTCCAAGACATACTTCGACAACCATAACTGTACTCAACCCTTCACCGACCTCCATTACTCTCACTTCCTCCCCTTCTTCCGCATCCGTGTACGAACAACGCCCTGCTCATTGTCTTCTTCAACCCAAGCACACCCAGCTCCACCGCCTCCCGCCGCTCCTCGTACTTCCGGTTCCGGTCCTCATAACACGACATCCCGCCTCGTCCCGGGCGATCTGGTCCTGGACCGTGTCTTCCAGCCAATGTGCCGCAGGATGCTGCCCACGAGGTATTGGTATCTCGGGTGGAGACTGACCTTAGCAGTGACGTCCACGTTCTCGATGCCCTCCACCCGGTAATGCGCTGCAGGCCCGCCAGCCCAAACTCAATGCTGCTGGTGCGGTACAGGAACCCCAGTATGTAGTCGTTCTCCGAATACGCGTTGACCAGCCGTCCCGAGACCACGCTCTTCATGGCGCACCACGCCATGGGGTCCGACGGTGCAGGCGTGCCCATCAGCACGGCGTTCTCGACGAGGCCGAAAGCCCGTCTCTCGGCGAGACACATCAGGCAGGCGTAGATGGCGCGGGCGCCGATGCTGAACCCGACCAGCGAGACTCCACGCTCACCCTGTGCCTTGCCCATGATGACGTCGGCGAGTGCGGCGCCGAGCTTGTCAGCCCGGACATGGCGTTGTTCAGTTGTTGTCAACAATCTTGCTGATTTTGAGGAGGCTTTGCGGGCCAGCGACCGTCGACCAGGTTCGCAAAAACTGGCCCATGCTGGTTAGCGACTGCAGAGTGGTGCGGGAACCTGGAACGGGGCTCACTGGGCCGAGCCACGATTTCCTTCTTTGCCATCGACCACGCCGCACTCCTCACGAGCAAGTCGAACGAGTTACCCAGCTCGTTAGCGCCTCGAGCTCCCACCGGACGGCATATACCTCGTTCTGCTCTCCCAAGCACTGCCAAGGACTGACGGTTTCGGCCTTACTGTTGAGCCAGCCAGTGATCCCGACGACGATGCGCAGGCGGCGGTTCTCAAAGGCAGTCTTTCCTATTTCTCCTGGTTGGCCGGTCGACCCACGGAGCGGTATGAAAGCGAAATCACCGACCTCCTTGAGGTAGTGCTCCATCATCTTGCCGCCGGGTCGGGCGCCGCAAATACTGAACAAGGCGCCCAGGACCAGGACCGTTCTCGGTCACTGAGCCGAGGAGACCTGCAGCTGGGCCCGGAATCCCCGCTGTGCCATAAGACCGATCCAATACCGGCGTCAGCAAGCGGCGCAGGCAGGCCGCCATCCAGTGATCCAGCCAGGCTTACCTGCCCAGCCTTCCATCTCCTCGGCGGCCTGCCGTCCTCGCTCTTCTTCGGCGGCGCAATGGAGCTCGGGTGGGATAGCCTTGGCCACCTGAGACAGGGCGCAACCGACGCGGACCTCCTTCTACCGCCAGGATACGGAGGGGCAGGTGAAGAGATGAGTGATGTTCACAAGCAGTACGCGCGTGTACGCACTGTTGTTCTCGAGCGAAAGCAGCAGGAGGATCAAGCAGTGAAGGAGCAGGCACCGCTTTTCGACCGGTAGAGAAGACAGCGTCGTCGAAGTCGGCGGGTAGAGCTGCAACAACACGGGATCTGCTTCCACCGTCGGCACGGAGCGGGTTGAGGTTTTTGAGCCGGCTGGACCTGTAGAGTCGTCAGCAGCGGAGCACCCGATGTCAGACGACATCTTCGACACACCGCCAGCTTTGCTCCTCCTGCTGGGTACTGCGCGTCTCCTGGGCCCGGAAGAGGACTGGCCGGGCTGCGGGGCCTGCTTGACGGTGATCTCGCCGATCCTCTTGTGCACCGTCGCCTGCCACTTCTTGAAGTGCTGTATGGCCTCCTTCTTCAGCTCCTGGAGCCGCGGGGCGGCGTTCATCTCGTCTTGAATGGAACATCGGGAGGGGCATCGCGCCTGTCTCTGTGCCTGCCCGCCTTCTTGGAGCGGGAGGTTTTGGCATTCTCCTTCAGGTTTCCTCTGTCGTTGAAAGGGTCGTTCAGGCTCAAGTCCCTGAGATAGTAGGGCAGCTTGCTCCAGAAGGACACGCGTGAGGGCCGGGGAGCACCATCAGGGCGGACAGGGTCGAAGAGCTGGGTGAGCTGTGTCTGCATGGACTCCGTCAGCTTGGTGATGAGCGCTGTCAGCTCCGTCTTCTCGGGCGTGTTGAGCAGCGAGCTGAAGTCAGCTTCGCGCTTGATTTGGTTGGGCCGTGACCTGCCGCCAGGAGGCATCTCTGCGGTGGTATCGTCGGAGACTGTCTGCTGTTCTGTCGCGGGGGTTGCTGAGGGCTCGTCGGCTTCGAGAGTTGCCTGGTCATTTTTCGTCTCGAGCGACTGCGCAGGCTCTTTAGAGTCGGCCATCTTGTCGGTTTGGGAAGGGGCTTCCATGGCCCGGCGACTGCCTGCTTTGATTCTTGGCGGAAGCGATGGTGCTGCTCAGTGGGATGCGGCAGGCAGCTGGGGTTGGGTGACAAGAAAGAGGGCAGGCGCGGCTGGCTGCTGACCGACCTGCAGAGGTGGATGTGGATCGTGGCTGCTCTTTGAGGGGCGGCGACCGACTTCAATTTTCCAGGAAAGGAAGCATGTCAATATTCGAGCCAGATCGGCTGCTTCGAGTTGGGTGTTTGCAATCTGGTGCCGCTTGCCTTTGCGGTGAGACCCGAGGTCGAAGTTGGCGTCACTTCCACGGCCAGCGAAAATGGTTGCTGATGCAGGTGTCGATGGAAATGGAAGCCATGGGATGGGAGACGACGCATGGGCTGTGAATTGGAGGCTGCGACGAGAAAGTGCCGAGTGGAAGGGAAACCGTAAGAGCTGGCCAGAGCTGTGACTCCCGGGAGGTGGAAGTGCAAGACCGTATCGAGTAACCACGCAACCGACCGAGGTGGTTCAAGAACGGCATTGGTGTCACGTCCACAGACGCTTCATTTTGCGGCAAAGGAAGCACACACATTTCTGGGTTTGTTTGAGTCTCGTTGAGGCGTGACGGGAAAATCGTCCTGATCCTGGTTGTGAGCCCAAACAGAGACCACCTACTTAGCGGGAAGGAGCGGGAAGCAGCAGACTGGCAGAGAGGCCCACAAAGCTGACCCTAGGAAGTCTTCCCATGACAACTGCAGTGCAGGGCACCGGAACTCCTTCTTTTTTTTTTTTTTTCCCCTTGTTGAAGAGCATCTTTGGAATGGCAAAGAAGGAACCGATTTCTACAATGCTACAATCATGGCCACGGAGCTGGATCAGGTACAAGCTTCGAGCTTTGTTTCGGATCTGTTGAGAGAGTAAGCTGCCCGATTTGTCACCATCATTGTTCTTCTATTACAACAAGACAAGACAACAGAAAAGGGGTTCAATAACAGCGGTTTTCTTTACCTCGAGATGCTTTGCTTCACCCTCTGATTTTCCTGAACAATGTTGATTGGAAATAGATATTGTGTATTTTGAGGACAACGTCGTGATGCACTCCATAGCGCTGCCTTATTGAGGTGTAAGTGGTAGCTAGCCTTGCACATGACGCAGGGCCAGCGCACTGCAGCTTCCTTTCTTTGACAGACCTCCTTTCAATCAGAAACCATCCATGGCTCAAGACGCCAGATGGCTTGGTCATGTAGCTGCCCTGCCCTCTGCGTGGGCGGTGCTGGTTGGTTCCTCTGGTCAGGCCAGGGTCCGAGACAAGCTTCTTCCAGATCTGGGGTTTCGGGTCCACCGCCCACTGTCCGTGCGCATGACAGCAGAGTGGGCAGCGGGGCAAGCCAACTTAGCCCAAATCTAAGTCCATGTGCTTCTTTCAACCATTAAGTTCCTTGGTCATAAGAGCTGCCATTCACAACACTTTGGCACCGCGTCCATTTCTCGAAAACTTCACAGCGAGGTCCAGATTCAGACACGCCTACAGAATTCTGCCTATTACCAATCAACAACACTGCCTCAGCCAGACAACACAGCACGTCCTTTCGCCGTCGCCTGAGCTCGACATCTACCCCCCACAGGTCGCGTGCAGTCTCCTCCTGGATACACATACGATACGCTACCTCCGAAGCATCTCCAACCTCCCATCACCATGGCATCCAGTGCTGCACAGTCGAGGCAACAACAGCAGCCATCACCATCCGTCCCCAGCCAAACCCAGACCACACGCCACCGGCGCCCCAGCAGACCAGACCCAACCACAAGCCATTCTCCGCCTGCGCGGAGCACACGCTCCAACAAGGAGATCTGTACAATGGCGGTCCGACGTGATCGAAATGAAGGGCTGGGGCGGAAGAAATCCAAAGGTAGGTCGCCAACCCCGCGCCCATCGTCAAGCTCCCCTCGTCACCGGACAGCCCACATGTTCTGCCAGATTTTTACTGACACACACCAACACATCAGTCTGCTGCATCTACCACCGCCCCGCGCGTTGACGAGTCGAGCGACGAGTCCTCCTCTTCCTCGTCCGATTCCGACTCGGACTCCGACGGCGGCAAGGCGAGGAAAGGCGACGCAGACGGCGACAAGCACGGGCATAACTGTGACGGACACCATCACTCTCACGGGCGAGGCAGGGGAGAGGATGGCAAGAGAGGGAGGAAACGGCAGCCGAGTCCGAATGCGTACGAGAAGATGCCGAGGTACGACAAGCAGAGTAAAGATGGGGATGGGGGGGAAAGGGGGTGGGCAGGAAGGCCGCAGAAGGCATGAGGGATGGGGCTTTGGAAGATGGAGGGTGATGGAGTTGGATAGATATGGGGAAGCGTATAAATGTTGGTTTGCATGGACAGGCGCAGAACACTTTTGATTAGGTTACGGCGAGATACTGGTTGTTGCAACGTCCTTGGGCGGCGGCTTGAAGGGTTACTGATTTTAGCGATGTTGGCTACGGTACGGTCCTCATCCAGTAACTGGTCTGGTGGAGTGACACCATGTGCTATGTCGAGTTAGACAGGCAAGATGATCAAGGAACGAATTTTCAGGCAGGGACCAGAGCCTTCCTGGTCAGATTCTGATGTTTGAACTCAAGGGTCCTGCTACTTAAGGAGAAACACCATTCACCTGATAGGGAACATCAAGGAAGGAAGCTAGATCACCTGCTCCTACCACTCCCTTTCGACACGAAGTCAGAGAAATAAGATTATCAACCAACTTGCTTTACTCATTCCGAAGATCAAATGCTCAATGCTTACTACAACAGCAGCCGCTACCTAACGATCCTTTTGTGCTATGATGATTGTGACTGCGATTGCCCTGCCTTCCCAGCTGCCCACTTCTTCCTTTTTTTTCCGTCTTTCCATGCCCACATTCCCCCTCCAACACTGAAAACGGAGGGGGAACGAAAGAAAACAATAAAACAACGGAAAAAAAGATTAAAACGCCTTATCGTAAAAAAAAGACCAAAGATTACATCCTTTCGCCTCGCTTGCTCGCTCGTCCTTTGTTGTGCGAACCCCCGGGATAACTGAGTGGATGGGTGGACCAGCGATGCCACTGCTCGCTCGCCTACCTGAGCCGAGCTCTCGGCTCTTATCCCTCGCCAAACGAAGCAATGCGAATGAGCCCACCCTGACCCTTCTGCCCTGCTCTTCTTTGCTGGTGGAAATCCATTTCAACAACCATTTCCCTCCCCATTTTCCAAACCGGCACCCCCCACTCCTCTGACCAACCTGTCTCTTACCCTTTAGCCCATCATTTTATTGCGGAACGCTAAAACCCTTCCACCGGCGGCCCCAACATACTCGCCACTTGCTTCCTCACCAAGCCCTTGACCCTCCCCTGCTCGGGCCGTGGTACGCCCTGAATCGCCCGCGGTTCCCTCATCAAACTGCTATCCAGCCGCAGCGGGACCCTGGTGACCACGCTCCTGTAGTCCCCCTGGAACTTGGCCGACGGCACGGGCACCGAGGCAGTCCGCCAGATGTGGTCTGTCGTGTCGGACAGGTAGCCGGGGACCTTGGCGGGTCGGGAGTGGTGGGAAGGAGCGTTGAACGAGGGCGCGACGCCGTGCGAGGCGCGGGGTGGGAGGCGGGACAGGCCGGCCGAGAAGGCGGGCCGTCCACGGGCCTTTTTGGCGAGGATGATCTCGTCAAAGAGGCGGATTGCGGGGTCCGAGGCGGGGTGGCGTTCGCGTTCGTGGATGAATTCGTTGAATGCTGCGTGGGGTTGTTAGTAAGAGAGAGGTAGGGAGGTAGGGGAGGAAAAAGGTTTACCTTGGGTGTCCCGCATCATGGTGGCGTAGTCTTGTGGTCGTAGGGCAGGCTGCGGATGAAGCCGTCCATGTCGAACGCATACAGCTGGCCGTTGGCCTTTTGCTCTCGAGTCGGACGGCCGAGGTGCTTACGGTAGGTGTAGAGCAGACTGGCCATGCAGCGGACAAACGCCGCCCGGACGCGATCGGGATGGAACGCCTCGGGGCACACCAGCGACACGAAGCCCAGGCACCGGTTGTGAGCCAGGCAGTTGCATCCGCTGCATTTGTAGAGCCCGTCTCCTTCGGACCGGTCCTCGCAGATAGTGCATGTCGAGTTGACCTCAGTCGGCATCCAGTTGAAGCAGTGGCCTTCCACCCAGACCGTGTTTTCGGTGTTCCGACCGGCTGAACTGTCATGTTGGGCATGATGGTCGACGCTGCGATCGTTGACTGGGCATAAGTTGAGGGAGCGTAACCTCCGAACGAGGACTGCGAGTCGATCGAGATGGCCGAAATCGACAAGTTCTGGCTGTGCCCGTTCAGGAAGGGCAGGCTTGGCCGGTGCATTGGCGGGTGAGATTTATCCATGCCGAATGACGAACTGCGCCTAGACTTCTCGTCGAAGTGCCCAGATCGCTTCTCCCTCAGAGTCTGCGCAAACCCGGAATCGCTGCGTGACACCGGCGTCGTGGGCATCGGCGGGAAGTTCATCGACACAGGCGACACTGACGACGGAGGGCTACCCTTGCCCGACTTCCCGGTCGGCGGCCGATCCTGTTTGCCAGGGTCGACCTTAGCCTTGGCATAGGCGTTGAAGAGGGGAGTGCGGATCGAGCTCGGTGGATCTGGCTCCCCAAACGTCGACGAGTTCTGCGTCCCACTTGCCTAGCGCGCTCTTGACTGGGGAAGGGTTGAAGAGCGCTTCGTTCTCAGCCGAGAGGCATCGTAAGGGAAAGCCTCAACCGCATACGGAGGTGGCCCAGGAGTGACTCCGTACCGCAGGCGGTGAGGCGCAGCGATCTGGAGCAACGAGAAGCTTCCGTCGGTGTTGCCGAGGCAGGCTGACCGGCTGCGCCGAAGCGTCAATGAGGTCCTTGTCAAGAATCCACGAGAACGTAGTCGTCCTCAGGAAGCTCAATCTTCTCGTATCGCCGTTCGACCCCGACGATGTAAGGGCATGGTGCCTCGAGCGCCGAAATAAGCCGTGCTGGCAGGATGGGGATGAAGATGCTCGCCCATTTAAGAGGGTAGAGGAGGTTTGCCAGCGCATGGCACGCGAGGTGCAACATGCCGGTATGTGATGAGAGGAAGATGATGCGGGCCTCTGACAGAGCGTACTCAAACAGGAGCACAATGTTCTCCAGCGAAAGACACCTGAAGAGGGCGTAGATGTCGATGGTACGCGAACCCGGAATTTCGTTGGCTGCCTCCTTGCGCGCGTAGAGCGGAGCTCCCGCACACCTAGCTCGACCTGGGTGAGCGAGCTTAGGGGGCTGAATGCCTCGGTGCACAGATTGACAAACGTAGCGCTCTAGGGGCTGCCACGCCCGACTTAGGCGAATCGGGGGGATGCGCAACACGGCGCCGTCTGTCATGGGCACCACGACCGCCTGAGCCACTCCTTCCAGAAGCCCATCTTGGCGGGGTCTCTGCCCAGGATGCCGAATGCCCGGGGCGTCCAGAGACCAGTCTCTCCGGCCGTAAGACCAAATCTTGGACGCCGCACCGTGCCTCAGTGGCCTCAACATTTCCGTCATGAGCGCAATCTTCTCTTCCACCGCGCTGATTTGTTCATCGACGGATTCTCTTGACGGCGACCCAGAGGGCAGGTCCCCCAATTTCGCCAGGAGCTGGGAGAGATGGGCCCGCTCCGCTGCGAGGCGACCGCCCAGACTGGCAGCAAGCTCCCTTTCCTCGTTGCTCATGTGTCTTTGCCGCCACCGCTCGCACCGCTTCTCGACTTCCTCGGCACCTCGGCATGCAGCGCCGTCCAGACGATGATGGTGATGCCATAGATTTTGGAGTTGTCGTCAGACGTCATGGTGAAGCCGTGCCATGTCGAGCGCGGCCGGTCGTCGGAGGATACGATCTGGATGTCGTTGGGGAAGGCGAACATGGGGACGTAGTCGGGGAACTTGCCCCTCCTGGCCAGGTCATCCGCCGCAGCGTCTCGTCGGGGGTATCGGTCGAGCAATACAGGTTCGAACCGCCTTTAAGCGGGTGCATCTCGGGGTCTGTATTCAGCGGCTCGGGAGGTGGGATAACCGAGTTGTAGTTGCTGAGACGCTTCGCTGTCCGAATGGAGGCTGGAGATGCGACTGTCAGTACGGAGGCCAGACATGCCAGAGACCCAACAACAACCAGGGGCAACGGCTCAGTAGCCTTCAACGTACCCGCTCTCGGAGGCATGGGCTGCTTCCTCACGCTGCTCATGTCCCTAAAACTCATCTTGCGGCGAATGCTGCCACGGATGCTCCTAAGAGGGCCTTTCTCCCGCTCTCGGTCTCGTCTGCCTTGAGTTTTTCTGTCCTCGGGTTGACCATCGGGGGCCTCGATTGGAGCTTTGCGCCGGCGCTGAAGGTTAGGTCGTCCAGGAAGTTCTCGCGCTCGGCGGCAAACTTGAGGAGGGCCTTGTCGAAGTCGAAGTCTGCAGGCAGGCCGTCGAACCCAATTCCCTCCCCTCTGACGAAGCCATTGAACCCAGGGAGGGCGTTTCCGTTGGTGTTCGCAGTACCGAGATTTGGAGGTGGAATTGGCCGGATGGTTGCGCTGCTGCGGTTGCTCCTCGTGTTGCCATCGGTATCCTCCAGCACACGGTCTTCGCCCCCAGAAAGCGAGGGAGTGAGGGACAGTTTGGACATGGTGGAGAGGCGGTTGGCCGAGTTCTGGCGAGAATGGCGGGCCGTGGCACGCGACGGGGTCGCCTCCGAGCTGTCAGTAGCCTCGCCCTCGCCATCTTCGACGATGGTTTCGTCCAGCTGCTGGGGCTGCGGGGGCGCCGGTGTCAGGCCATCATCGTAGGCAATGTGCTCTATCCCGGCAATCCAGAAGTAGTCGGCGAGAGGCGCGGAAGAGTTGTCCATGATACATCACTCTGCTGCGGAGCTCCGGTCCTTCTTCCTCCTCAGATGTCCTGGTCCTTTGCGAGATTTTGTCGATGGATCTGCCGATCGAAGCTTTCTGTTGCCGACCGATTTGGGTCGGTCGTCGAATCGCGGGCGCCGGAGAAGTCACCACTCTGCAATTTTGAAACTGGTGGGCGCAACGCAGCCAGTGACGGCGACGTTGTGCGAAGGGATCGCGGATTTGAGTTTCCCTGCTTCAACGGCAGTGGCCAGAGACAAGGGCCTCGGCCCGCTGCCCGCTGCCCGGTGACGGTGCGACGTGTTCCAGCCTGGGCTTCCAAACCGGAGCGCTGTTATCGGACGGAACGTGATCCGGCGTCAGGTACCGTGGGCGATGGGTTAGGTGCGAGGCGAAGTCAGTTACTTCGAGGCGGTGGACCGGGAATCGTGGTTCGGCAACGGCCAATGATGGCCCGGAGGAGGAGAGCCAGATAATGTGTCAAGTGGGAAGGAAAATTACAACAAATGCCAAGTTCCGCTGGGGTGTTTCAGCGGCACTGTCCTCGCCGGCGGACGAAAAGAAAACTCGCAGAGAGGGCGATCAAGGACAGCTTCAACAGCTGTCGTGGGGATTCACTTCTTTTTTTCCCCCCTGCCTTGGCTTGGTTCTTGAGATGGCTGCCCTCTGCCAGCCGTCGTGCATCTGCATTAGGCCTAATGTTGACCCCTGTAATTGAGCTGCAGGAGGTGCGGCACCCTGTTGAGCCCCTGCGTCCCTAGTCCCTCGCTGGCCCCAGGCCGCCGCTATTTCTGCATGCACACAAATGTAGTAAACGGGAACCGTGGTTTGTTGAATCGGTCCTGACCGTTTTTCTTCTCTGTCATGAATATGTAATTGGCATTTTGCAAAAGAAGACAACGGCTCGGTTTGTGTCGAGTGCAATGACTGGGGTTCTTCGAACCTCTTCTCTAGGAAGGAGTGGCCCCTCCTTGCTGCTGTCTCCCGTATCGATTGTAGGAATCCGAACCACAGAAGACGCAGCAGAAGTGGGCCCAAACCAAGTGGAGGCAGAGACACGTTAGCCTGAGTCGGACGTTTTCCGAGCGCGATGGGCCGGCCCACACCTTGTCGCGGCTCCCCCACCAAACCAGGACAGAGGGCTTGAGTTGATGCAACTTCATCGTGCCAGGGCTCGGCACCAGCGAAGCGAGCTAACTGTTGGTTGGTGAGACTTTCAAGTACAGGTTCCTGGGTCATTGTTGGTGAATACAGCCGTGGTTCCGATGCCCCAACCGCAGGCACCTACTGTCGATTTCAAGCGGCTGTTTTCAACACGAGGAGGCACTTTCGGTGTGGACCAAACATGGCGAGGAGGGTCTGGGGGGAGGATCCAGGGTCACCCCAAAAGGCCAGAAAGGGACCATGCTTGTCGATCCAATGCGCGGCAGGGTGCCAAAAGAGCGAGGGGAAAAATGGGGGCGCACAGAAGCGCCTCGGAATGTCTTCCAGGTTTGTGTTTTGAGGTGGTGGGATTTGGTGGAATCTCACGGGGACCAAGACTCAGACTCCACTCCTTGTCTCCTCCGTTCTTCCCCAGTTTCATGAAAGGTGGTCGTGTTGCGCGTTGCGAATGGCTGCTCACCACCAAGCTGAGGAGTTCATTCGACTGCATTGTGCCTGAGGGATGAAGTAGCCTGGAGCTGTCATTGGATCGCCGAGATCTGCACTCCACCATCCCAACTCTCTGATGGTTGCAACCATGCAGCTGTGGTCTTCCCAGGCCGCGCCCGGGTCGACGCCTTGCAGAAGCCGCTCTGTTGCAACAGCCGATAAGCCGAGGACAGGAGAAATGGCTCCGGAGTCGACGCTGGGACAGCTGCAGGAAGGTTGTTGCTCTGAGAAGCTGGAGGCCACATGGCAGCCCGACGTCGTTCGATGCTACCGCCTTCAGTCAGGACCCAGCAACCCAAAACAAACGCGAGATGACGGCACCGCAGCGAGTTGATATGGCCAGCGCACCGCCACAAAGACAACACCAGCATGCTTTCTTGGAAAGCGTGGGTGTGGTGCGGTTCGCTACCGTCAACCTGCATGGGGCCTCTCGAGACCGCCCATTCCTCCATTTCCATGCCACCCATTCCTCGTGTTGAGTCGAGGCAATCTATGCAGCCCCATCCCCAGCGGCAGCAGGCGGCAAGGAGACCGAATGGTCTTGATAATATAGCGATAGGCGTCACGATGCTGCTGACACTTTTAGTCTGTGTAAGCGTCCCCCAACCCCGCACAGACGAAGGGCTTTGCATTCTTCAACGCTGCCGTCAGGGGGTTGAGCGGAATGGCCGACCCCAGCTTGGAGTGGGAGCATGCAGTTACATCCAAGAATTTCGTCGATGATCAGTCCCGATACGGACTCGCGGTATGCAACCGTCCTCGGTAAAACCAGGGGGTCTAATATTCTGTGGGTAATGGGCATGTGTGGGGGAGGAAGGAACCTCAGAGATCAGGACCCTTGATTTCTCGTCGATTGCTCATCGGGATCGTCCCCTCCGTGTTTATCTGCTCGACCTCCTCCTTTCCCACAAGAGACACATGAACTCTTTCCAGAACTTACCATCAGGTCAGGATTGCATGTAGAACGACTTCGTACCATTGGCCCTACAATCGTCGAGCGGTGGCGAGCCATAGCGACCGGACATCCACGCATCCGGAACAGGAAACTCTCAGTCAGCTGTTAGTGACCGGGTCCATCAACGACTGCCCAGTCCCTTCAGATTTTCACAATCCAACCGCGTCTCCAGTCCAGTCAACACAATTGTTTTCTCCTGCAGCTTACGAACGGCCCTAACAAATCTCGCAGCGCGCGCAGGCGAGGCCTGGCAGCGGCAGGATAACACGACATGAGGCCCACAAGCCACGAGAGGCTGGAACCCGCGGGTCCGTTTGATCTCACACGCGGCCACGGGAGCGTCTTCCGGGACTTGGTTCACCCTGCCGCCTTATGTGCTCCTCCTATCATAAGCCAAGCCGTCCCTGTGAGTGTCTGCTCATGTAGGACGGACATGTACCCGACTCAGCGGTGTAGGATCGGCGACGGGATCTCTCGATCGTCAGCTCCACTTTAGACTGCACAGATCTGTTAGCGAGCCATGGCCACAGTGTATGAAGTTAATGGGAAAGGCGACAACAAACAGGAGATATGCAGAACCTTTAGCTGGGCCTCGGGTATTCCCATTGTTTCTGTGACACTTGAAAATTCGAGGCATAGCAAGCCTGTATGCCTGAAACCCGTGTAATCTCTTGACCTGATACCAAACGCTACCTGCCGGATCGGCTAAGATGCGTGCCGTACGCTTCGGAGCTGAAAACAGAGCCTTGGCCCAGCCGGTGGTCAGCTCTCAGTCGACAACCAATCTGTTGGGCATCCGTTTAGAAATCCAGCTGGAGTGCTATCACATGTCAGTGAGGGCACTGTTGAAATGACCGTGTTCGCACAGAGGCTATTCCCGTCTCTGGCCGAGGACATTTGCTCATATTTCCAGACTGTGTGCCCGTTGGCCGAAGAGTTTTGCATTCTTCTCCAGAGGGCTGCTGAAAAAAGGCTTCTGCCGACTAGATTTAGCCGTCCGTGAGTTTGCGAGAAACCGTTGGGCCTGCCAGATGCTCCCAACGGACCTCTGTGCCATGCTACAATGCGTCGTGTGGACCACGATTGTCAAGGTCTTGCCTGGGTGTTGGAGAAGACCGCTCTTCACCAAAAGAACCTTTTTCAGTCCTGTATCCCTGAATCCAGCCCCTTTCCCTTTGACCGGCCCACATGAACAACTTTATTTTCCTACCGTTTAACTCCTCTCCCTCGGCTTAACAAACCTCGTCCCCAACTTCCCCGTCGACAAGAACCCCCTATTCCCCATCTCGCTCCGCCACCCAATCTGCAATACCCCAAACATCACCCGCCCCTCCACCTCCCTCGCCGCTCCCCTCTCCTCCTCCTCCACAACGAAACAAACCTGCTCCGTCTCCCCGGGCTGCAGCACCGGCCTCCTCCTCGTCCTCCTCCTCGTCCCCCTCCCCTTCGCGTCCCTCCCTCCTCCCCCTCCTGCTGCTGCCAATTACAATCCTCATACCTCAAGCCCTGCTCCAACTCCAGCCCGACCCGCTCCAACATGATCCCCTCCTCGCTGCAGTTCTCCAGCTGCGCCTCCAAAACCCACCGCCGCTGCCCGTCCGGCCCTGCCGCCAGCGCACCGGGCTTTGTACGGACAATGAGCGACGCTTTGCAGATGAACTGGTATAGCTTGCGGAACGTCCGTGTCCGGCCGGACAGCTCGCTGGCTTCGTAGTACGAGACCGTCACGGCAAGCACGTGGTTGCCTTCCTCTTTGAGGTCGAACAAGAGGATGCGCTGAGAGGAGGTGCCCGGGCGGAGGTCGACTCCGGCGCCGGCACTGCCGCCGCTGCTGTCGGTGGGCTCGGCGGCGTCGGTGGATGATGCGAGGAGAGGGAGCTTGATCGGTGCGGAGGAGGACGGCGTCTTCATCTCCGCCTCGATGCGCACGTCACGGATTGTTTTCCCTTGGGACGGTAGTATATCGGTGGGGATGTCATGGTTCGCGCAGAGGGTGCAGCTGAAGGTCTCGCCGACGTAGGCGGAGCCGAAGGAGGGCGGGAGGTTGAGGATGGGGCTTAGGATGAAGGGGGCAGGGTTCGTTACCGGTTGGGGGGTGCCATCTTTGCTCACCGTGTTGGGGCCGTAGGCGAGAGAGGCGGGGATGGGTGGCGGATGGGTGGTCGGCGGAGAGAAGGGCGGCTGGAGGGGGTGCTGAGCGACGAGGGAAGGGCGGGAAAGGCTGATTGGAGGGGTTAGTTGAGCTTTTAATAAGTTGGAAGAAGAACATACCGTAGCACCTTCAAGGATACCGAATGTGGCTCCTTGACATCGTGGGACGGGTACCGTTGGTGGCTCATGTTGGGCGGGCGCGTTGATGCAGGGGGATGGTGTTGCGGGGCCCTCATTGGATTTCCCCACACGAGCTTCTCGGTGGACATGGAGGGTTGCCGATTCGGGTTAGTCTACATGTAGTTTATTACAACTCTTTCAATGCACCATCTCCCAGGTGCACCTTTTAGGCACCGTGGTGATGGCACCCGGATTGCGATGAGGGCTTGCGCATGAGAGGACTCGCGATAAAACCCTCAAAAACAGCTATATTTAACACACTCGGTTCCCTCGTCATTGGTGATGCCCACATTCGACTGCCATGCCATCAACCACATGTCTATCCACTGGTTCCCAATCCCGCAACCAATTCATTGGAGGAATTCGGAATACGTCCAGAACAGCCTTGGAGTCGTTCGCAGCTACCTGCTTGCTCAAACGCAGGCGCGGCAACGACGACATAACTCTGGCGAGCTCGTCGATCCTGTCTACTTTCATTCACCTCCAGCAACCCCGGCCGTTTCATACCCAGCCTGCCAGCCAGCTCTTGTGGGTGCCGAAGCGAGCAGCGCGTGGGGCATTTGTTCGGTGTCAAGATCCGCCAGATGCCCTTGCTTCATAGGCAGGCGATGTCGAGCAAGCGGGTCTATGCGCTTGCATTTGAGATCTAAGAGATCTTTTCTGCATCATCTAGGGCGGCTCGACTCTTCGGCTGCCTTGGCCGCAAGATACTTGTTGCGTGGGCTGTTAGGATCGTCTTTGGAAGAGATTTGCGCAATCCGCGAGCTGACTTCACTCAACAACGGCTGTGGAGGTGGCATACTTTGATCAAACCGGGAGTTGATATGTACCGTCTGGCGATTTCCAGAATTCTACGCACCCCTGGAGGTAATCCGGGAACGAGGGAGGCGGTGGAAATTCCTCCATACCCCGCCTTTTCCTCTCGAGCGCCCGGACAGCGCACCTGCTGTGCTCGGGGTTGCCGTAGTCGATGACGATGTGTGCATACTTGTCGGTCTTGCTGGTTCCCACGTGGACAACGCTGGCCTTGTCGGGACCGAGATGCGTGCTCAGTTCGTTAACGAGTTGAGTGTCAGATTCAATCTCATCTTCAAATCGCCTTCGACGGCATCGGATCAGAAGTCAAATGGGCCTGACGGGCGCTTTCGCGTCTTCTGTGCCTGGGCTGGATGCCATTTCGAGATGCTGGGTGTGGGGTTGGTGAAGGCTGAGAGGACAAACAGGAAGGCAACCAAGATTGGATGGGTCAAGTACCCGACGGTATATAATCGCCACCTGGGTACGGTTAGCTAGCGAACTTGCACAAACACCGACCCTGATCCGGCCGATCAGCTGACATCATCCTCCCGACCCTTGTTCCCTTCCCCAGACTTCTTGGTGATCAACTGAGCCCACAGAGTGATCCCCATATGGCCACGTGCACGTCTTCTTCATTAGCAATGCTGGCGCTCATACCAACCCATCCCGCCCTCGAGATATCCCGGCCACACCAGATGGAAGAGCTCAGTCAGCTTGGATAGCAAGCAAAAACTATGTACCAGTCACTCAAAAGCCGGCACCAAAAGTGTTCGGGATATCAGATCTTGATGTCCTATCTTGTTTTCCTCTCTAACGCCTCAATAAACGGTTGAATCACAACTGAGGGTCTCTATCAGGCTCGTAACCCAGCATTGAAGGAGAAAGAAATCTAGAGGCCGGGAGGCGGGGGAACCTAGGCAGGGTTAGCGACAAGATCTATACCGTGGGAACCGGGGACCGAGCATACCGCACTATACCCACTGGCATCCGGCGGCCCAGACGGAGGTGGCGGCGGGGGCGCTGCCGAAGGAGGAGGAGGGGGGGGCGCCGCTTCGGTCGGGGGCGGAGGTGGGGGAGAGGTCGAGGCACCGGGGGCAGCAGCCGCGGCAGCGGTGGCAGCCTGGCCACCTTGGGATGCGTACCATTGCTGGTACATCTGGACATAGGCCTGGTAGCCACCATAAGCCGCATAAGGATCGGCGCCGTAGTACTGCGCATACTGAGCAGCGTAGTCGGCGGCCGACGTAGGAGTGCTAGTCGAAGCAGGCGGAGAGGCCGACGCGCCGGCTCCAGTCGCGGGAGAGTTGCTGTAGCTGTTGCTGCTGTTCTGGTGGTGACTGTCCGGTTGTAGCCGTGATACGAGTCGCCACCGCCGCGGCCGCCATATCCACCACCACCGCCGCCATAGCTACGGGGAGGGCGGCTCTTGAACTCCTGGTACTGTTCCCTGACCATGCTCAACAGATCCTCGCAAAGCTCCTTGGCCTTCTCAACCATCTTCGCATCCGGTCCCCTGGCAAGGGTTAGCGAAGCTTGCAATGGATAGGCAATGTCAAGACTTACGCAACATGTAGGAACATGTCCTCATCGCTCTCGCGGCCCGTCGAAGCCTCCATGTAGCCAGAGCCACGGCCCTTGATTTGCACACGGCAGCCGGTTTCTTGCTGGATGTGCTTGACGTAGGCTCCGCCGTGGCCCACAACCTGAGCGCGGAGGTTGAAGCCCGGTACCGGCTCGAGGCCGATCGGGATTTTCTCCTCGGGCCATTTGCGCTGGTTGCCGTTAGATCCTGCAGCACGGGTTACAGATATCCACTTACTCGGCCAAACTCGTCACGCTCCACTGGCTGCTCCTGATCGCGGCGACGGAAGCGTCGCTCGTCGACCAGCTGGGGCAGTTCCTGCTTCATCAGCTCCTCAATTTGGCGACGGCCTTTTCGAGGCCTTCCTTTGTCGTGCTGGTGACATGGAGGTACAGGGGCGGGTTCTGTCGGCGAGTTGTTAGCCTTGACCCAAAGCAGACCTAAGCTGGGTATCGTACCGAGGGGGTGGCCATGTTTTTGTCGGGATAATAGCTTCCGCGAGTCGTGACGTCTTTGAAGATCAACTAGTCAATCGGCGTCCTCTAACAACAGTTGAAGGTGAAGGTTGGCGTACCAGCACCAGTCTCATCTTTGATCTAAATCAAGCAGCCGAGGTCAGCAGATGCAGAAGAGGGTGTGTCTGTGCGAGCTATCATGCTTCAAGTAAGCAAGACTGTCCCGCACAAGAGAGCCATGAAGAGCAGCCACAGAAGGGGTGGCAGGGAGCTGATGACGGATCAGTGTGATAACCAAGGAATAATTACCATTTTCTGAGTTGAGCCCTTTGTGAGGAGGTAGCGGTTGCGCAGGTCGTTGACCTCGATATCCTTGATGTAATCGCCGTCCGAGATGTACATCTCGCCGTTGATCGTGCTGGCACCGGGGCCGGACGGGGCAGTACTACTCGAGGTGCTGCTCGATCGGACAGGAGGAACATCGACATGCTGGATACCCTTGCGGGCCTGGAGTTGCGCATTGATACGGGCGGCGGCAGCAGCTATAAACCGATGTCAGCAACAGGAGTGAGATAGCGTCTACTGATCCACGCAACAGAGGGCATACCGGCAGCGGCAGCCGGGTCGACAGGAGGGGACTTGGAGTCGGCGGGGGTGTCGCGGGATCGAGAGAGGGGGCTGCGCTCGCGATCGCGGCCGGAGTCATTCTTGCGCGCCGGCGGCGAACGGGACCGGCGATCGAATCGCGACCGGCGAGGTTCTGGCTCGGTCTGATCGAAGCGGGAGCGCTTTGCGCCGCGTCGCTCGGAGGAGTCGTCCATTCGGCCAGCTTTCGTTGATAATGAACTGCTGCCTGATCGATCGATGAATGCAGCCGCTGATAATCGTAAAGAGGAAAAAATGGTTCACGGTGAGGAATCGGCGACGGCGTTCGGGGGCTAAGGACCAAAAGTTGAGACCGCAAAGATACTGCTGATTCAAGATGCAGTGGTCTCCAAAGGTCACGATTCTGGAAAACTTGAAATCCACAACAAGGCTGTTGGCAAAGGCGTGGATCCTGGCAGAACCGTGCGGTAACTATCTGGTGCTGCATCATAAATCGCACTGTATCCAGGTACCTGGTAGGTAGGTAGCCCATTTTCGGGTACCTTTCCGGCCGCCAGCTGTAGGCAACTCTTCACAGCAGCCTGCCACACTGTGTGCCACCCTTGTTCTCTCCTGCACCGGATTCGGAGCTGTGCCTGGCCTCTGACCAAGCGAATTGGCCAATGCGCGATTGCCTCTCCACAACCGGCGTGCGTTCCGCCGGTGTGACAGGAGCAAGCCGAAGCGGTCGGAAACTTTTCTCCCTTCCTTCATCCTTCTCCAGGGTTTAGGTGACTCACTGGGGCGGCCATCACCCATTGAAGAACAGACGACAGTTCCATCGCGAGCCGAGCTTGGGATCACCACCTTTCCCCAGCAGACAGGCCCTCCGGCCTCGCGATTGACCTTCGAATATGGCATCTCGTAGCCTTTTGGCCTCCTCGCCGGCATGGCGTAGGATAGCGACGCAGGCTCGGGATGTCCCCCGCCTGGCCCCTTCCATTACCGCCCGCTACGGCTCGAGCAGCTCTACCTCGGCCATCGCCTACAAGGCCATCCGCCGCCGCCAAGCTCCTCTCCCCGTCGACCAGCCCCCGGCATGGTCCGCGCAGGCGGCCGTGTCCAACATCCTCTACGAGACCCCAACGCCGTCTGCGGCTCCTCCCAAGCGACATGTCCTCAACTGCCTGGTTCAGAACGAGCCCGGTGTGCTTTCGCGCGTGTCCGGCATTCTAGCCGCTCGCGGCTTCAACATCGACTCGCTCGTTGTTTGCAACACCGAGGTCGAGAACCTCTCGCGCATGACCATCGTGCTTACGGGCCAGGACGGCGTCGTCGAGCAGGCGCGCCGGCAGCTGGAGGATCTGGTCCCCGTGTGGGCCGTGCTGGACTACACAAACTCGCCGCTCGTCGGCAGCGCGAGCTGCTGCTGGCCAAGATCAACATCCTCGGGCCCGAGTACTTTGAGGAGCTGCTCGCGCATCACCGCGAGATGGCGGCCGACGGCCCGAAGCGTCAAACGCCCAGGAGGTTGGTGAGTCTAGCCTCGCCGAGACGGCCAAGGACTTCCACCCAGCCGGCTGGTCGCCAGCGAGGCGCTGCGCCACAAGCACGAGCACCTGAAGAATATCACCTACTTTGCGCACCAGTTTGGCGGCAAGGTTCTGGATATCAGCACGAACAGCTGCATCGTTGAGGTGTAAGTTTGGAGACATGGTTGATGCCAAGCTTCGTGACTCATCTTGACTGACTCTCCTTCCAGGTCCGCGAAGCCGTCCAGGATAGATTCGTTCCTTAAGCTTGTCGCTCCCTTCGGCATTCTCGAGTCGGCGCGTACCGGTCTCATGGCGCTGCCTCGCTCTCCTTTGTACGACCCCGAAGAAGGCCCCATCGTTAAGGAGGCCGACGAGGTCGTTGATGCCAGCCAACTGCCCCCTGGCTAATTCGTGTATATATTATGGTTTGGGGTTGGGAAATTGGTCATTATCAGGGAAACCCAAGTAGTCTGAATGTGACATGATTGAAGCGATCAATCATTTTTCTGTTTTGTTTTGAAGTACTTTACGCGGTATCTTGGTATTCTAACTTTTCTGTACCCCATGCCTGAAGCCACGCCTGCTTGATTTGAAGCAATGTGCAATTCGGAAATATGATGGCCATTTGCGCCACTTTTAAAGGATCTTGCCCTTGTTGACAACAAACGCTTCGAGGGCGGCTGTAGATGGTGGGTTAGCATTTGGTCTCTAAAGAGCGTCGCAATGTTGAACTTACAAACTGCAGCCCACAGCCTGTTCTCTGCCTCAGGGAAGACCAGCGAGCGAGGACCATAGAAAACCTCATCATCAACCTCCTCCGGATGCCTAGGCAGGCAATGCATGAACTTCCAGTCGGGCTTCGCGCCGCCGCGCTTAGCGAGCTCATTCGTGATTTGGTACCCCGCAAACGCCTTCAACCTCTTCTGGCTTTCCGCCTCCTGGCCCATCGACACCCAGGTATCTGTCACCAGGATGTCCGCATCCTTGATCGCCTCCTCCGGCACGGTCGTCTCGCTCAGCTTGCCGGGGCTGGCCACACCCTCACCAGCCGCGAAAATCAGCTTCCTCATCTCCTCGGGAATCCCGTATCCTTCGGGCGACGCGACAGCAATGTCGACGCCCATCTTGACGCACCCGATCGCCAGGTCGAAGAGCACGTTGTTCGAGTCGCCCACCCACGCGACCTTGAGCCCCTCCAGGCCGAGGCTGGACGCCGAGGGCGCTTTGCGCGACGGGACGAAGCGAATGTCTCGTGGATCGTCTGGAAGTCAGCGATGGTCTGGAGAGGGTGGAAGTCGCTGGACAGGGCGTTGATGACGGGCACCGACGAGTGCGCGGCGAGTCGGCGACTTCCTGTGTGCGCCTACGCGGGCGACCATGCACGAGGTCATGGGGAGATGACTACGGAGGTGTCGTAGAGGGATTCGTTTACCTGGGGGAGGGGGTTAGTTAAGGGGGAGGAGTTGGATTGGAGGGAGGGGAGGCGAGCTCCTTACGCCCAGCTGGATGTCGTCCTTGCCCAGGAACATGGGTGCCCGCTCATTAATTGCACGGCGGCTTCTGTTGACACGCGGGTCCGGGTGCTGCGCTTGCTGAACATCATGGCCACCGTCTTGCCCGTCAGGGATCCGTGCAGCGGTTTCGGAGGCTGCTCGCCCGCGGCGAAGGCGGCCTTGACGGCGGCCTTGTGGGAGGAGGCATTGAGCACGAGCTTGGTGAACTCGGCCGGGCTGAGGTCCGCAATGGACAGCAGATGCCTGGGCCCGGAGGCCGTGGAGAGAGAACGGGTCTGAAGATGGGCCATGGCTGACTTTATTGTGCGACAAGCGGTGCGAGAAGGCATGGCGGTGAAAGCCGGGTCTGCTTTTGAGAAGAAAAAGCCTTGATACCTTAAGGTTGTCCCCGTTTGCTTTAAGCTTGGAGCTTATATGTAGCTCTCGTTTCGGGTCACACTGATAACGAAGAATGGAGCTGGGAATTTGCTTCCAAGGGCGGGGGCTTGGTGTTTTGTAGACTGCAGCTGTGACTCAGTCAACAAGAGCTTCAAGAAAAAAAAGAAAAAGGAAGCCACAGCACCTTGACGACTGGGCCAATTCGCTAGTTCCGGGAACGCTAACGCCTTGAAATTCCTTATCAGTGAGTTTTACTTCCCACTTGAGTAAGGACAGGATTCAAGGCAAGAGTCATACACTTGGATCCAGACGGTTCCACCACGATCAGCATGCAACCGCGAGGTCAATTGGAATGACAAGATATGGAAGCGAGATCGGAAAGTTCTCAACAAGCAGTCCCTTGATTTGTTGAATGGAGTGGTCTTCGTGCTGGGGTTTGGCACTGTAAGCTGACGAATTGGCGGCGATCCATTGGCCCTTGGATCCCCACTCTGGGGTTGGGAAACCCGGGGCCGGGAAACGGTTCCTGGCTCACTGCTGGGCTGCCAGCTGGCTGTCATTCCAGCCAATGAGCGTTGCTCCCCTCGACGGAAGCAGCCACAGGGCTGGTTGACTGCCTGTTTTAGGCGCTGGGATGACAGCCTTCTGCGCAGGCGGACGACGTAACTCCACCCTCCCTCCAACAACCTGCACTCATCACCATCATACATGTCCAACTGTTGAGTTCATCGACACTCGCGTCGGTTTCGACGGTCTTTCTCTGGAAACACAACTAAGTCGTTCGGGCGACTTACCGAGGAGCCCGCCAATTACCATGTCCTAGACCAAGGCGGTCGGTTGCAATTATCCAGCAAATCCACCCTCTCGAGCTGGTCCAACTATTCGTCTCATTGCGTTTCTTGACCCCGTTCATCAGAAATTCAAGATGTCCGATCCAGAAAGGTCTCCGCTCCTCCCGCTTCTGGAAGCAGCAAGGCCCGCGATGGCCGTGAACCTGAAGATACCGTCGAGTCGACCCCGCTGTTGTCGAGCTCTGCCCCGACACGGCGATCGACGGCGAGCGCGACGACGCCCACCACAGCGACGCCGCATCCCTCGCCTCACATCATTCGGACGCAACGTCCACTAAGTCTGGAAAGCCCAAATCGATACGATGGCCGTCGGTGGTTGCCATGATTGTCCTCTCGTCCTTTGCGTTGGCCGTTATGATCCTGGCCTTCATCGTCCCCGCCGCGGTCGAGGAATACGCGAAACAAGCCACTGTCCTTGAGCCGACAAACCTGTCGCTTGTATCCATTACGTCCAACGGTGTCCGGGCGAGGATACAAGCGAATTTCCGACTGGAGGCACAGCGCGTCGCGAGCAGTCATGTTCGACGAATTGGCAAGGCGGCTACCTGGTTGGTAGGAGAGCTGGGAACCGAAGAGATGAAGATCAATGTCTTTTTGCCCGATTATGACAATACCTTACTTGGTACTGCAGGAGTCCCTCCGCTGAGGGTCAGCATCGTGGACGGCCGCAACAACGCAGTGGACTTTGTGGCGGATCTGATTCCGGGCGATGCTGAAGGCATCCGCATGATTGCGAATGAGTTTCTGGAGGGGAGGCTGAACACCGTCCGGATTCGTGGTCAGACCGACATCCAACTCAGGGCGGGCATCATCCCGCTTGGGACGCACTCCATCGCGGAGTCACTGACGTTCGAAGGTCAATCTCTCTACCGCTCATTCGTCTCTCTGTATCTTGGGGAGAAGTCCCTCTTTCTTTGAAAAAACTGACAGTAGTTCTTTGTGGTTGCCAAATACCTCTTCCGAGCAACTTACTGATGAGTCGTGCAGGCAGCAAGTTGCCTCACATGCCTGAGTACAACATCTCGGATAAACTTCAAGGACGAACCTACTCCGGGCGACAAGAACGCAATGGCGGCCGAAATAACGATCAAGGCTTTCAATGAGTATCCGCTGTCTCTCGACGTGCCAGAGCTCGGGTTCGAGGTCCTTGTTCCTGGGTGCAGTCCCGCTGACTCGTCCATCCTGGTTGCGGCCGCCACCACCAGCCGCGTGGCGTTCGGGCGCATTCGCTAGTTGCTGTCGATGTCCATGGCATCATAAAGGAGTTGCCAGACTCTCTGACTCGCATCTGCCCCAACTCGGACTCGTCGCCCCTGGACATACTCTTCAAGAAGTACCTCGGCGGCGAGACGGCAACGGTCTTGGTGAGAGGCCAAAAGCAGCCCGCCGGCGCGACGCCAGATTGGCTTGCGGAGATCCTATCTAGCATCACCGTACCCGTGCCGTTCCTGGACGCTCGTTTGATAACTTGATTCGGAGCTTCTCTTTGACGGATGTCCACTTTACGATGCCAGACCCCGCAGCCGAGCCCGGCGATCCCAGATCCAACCCAAGAGTATCTGGAACTATCCTGGTTCTCGCGGGACTCCCGTCAGATGAACTTCTCACTCAACGTCACCAATGTCCGCGCGAACGCCGATGTTTTTTACAAGGACGACAAACTCGGAGAACTCAACCTGGATGAATGGCAGAGAGCAAACTCAACGCAAATCCCCGCCTCCAAGGAGCACGAAGCCACCCTCAAATCCAATCGCGCATTAACGATGCGCCACTCAACGTTACCGACCCCGATGTCCTAGCCGACGTCATCCAGGCTCTCTTGTTTGGCGGTAGGCCGGTCATGCTGAGCATCAAGGCTCTTGTGGACGTCAAAGTCCAGACGATACTCGGCGAGCTCGTGGTAAAAGAGGTCCCCGCTGAGGGGAAGATTCATTAAAGCGTCCGTCTCTCCTCTGATCGTCGTCAGTTGTCCCGGTTGACGGCCCCAATGCTCTGGCTTCCGACCCGAATCAAGTTCAGCCGGCGAACTAACGCGGCACATCGTAGCGATCGATAAGGACCTAATGGGTTCTGCTACGCCCAGAGTTGGGCGTATCGAAATTACCGACACCACTCCAAGTTCTCTTACACTACAAGCGTTGGTGAATATCACAAACCAACGCCATATTCAGCATACATTCCGTTTATAAGCATACACATCGAAAGCAACGGGACAACCATCGGCGAGGCTCAAGCAGAGAACCTTAACATCAAACCAGGCAACAACACGGACCTATCAATATCAGCAACATGGAATCCATCCATGGGCGGAGGTGAAGGCCTTCAACGCGGCCGCGATCTCCTATCAGGTATTCTCCGGCTACAACACTACCGTCACGGTCCGCACGCACCGCGACAGCATTCCCTCTCTCCCGCATCTAGGCGAGACCCTTTCCCATCTAAGCCTCACCCTCCCCGCGCCGCGCATCCACGTCCCCGCCGACCCGTCGGACCCCGATGATCCCGATGACCGACCGCGCTTCATCCGCGACGCAACATTCCACATTCTCTCCTCCACCGCGACCTTCACACTAATCTCCCCATTGCAGCATAACACCATTTTCATCAACTCGGTCAACGCCACGGCGTTGTACAACCACACCGAGCCTATCGGCAGGATCCTGTACGACTTGCCGTTTGCGGCGCCGCCGGGAGCGAGCCAGACGCCCAAGCTGCCTGTGGAGTGGTCGATGGATTCGGTGGGGTATGGGAAGCTCAGGGAGTTGGGGGGCAGGATGCGGTTGGATGCGAGGGCGACTGTGGGAGTGAGGATTGGGAGGTGGACGGAGAGTGTTTGGTTTGTGGGGAGGGGGATCGGGCGGGGGTTAGGTTGTGAGGTACCCTACATGCATCGAGTGGGGTTAGTTGGGGTTTCTTGCTTAGGTTGGGGGTGGTTTCTTTTGGATTGCCAACGACTTGGAGGTTACGGGTTTGGGAGGAAAGGGAATGGGTACATAGGGTTATGATTCGGGATATGGTTTATTGGGTTACGTTTTCAAGTTTCAGCGAGGATAGAGGGCGGTAGCAGACAGGACTCGTGGTTGGGGTTTGGTTTTGGTTGTTGATTGACGTACTTAAGGATAGATCTTTCTGGTCTGATATTTTACCTCCCTGAATGGGTACTCTCTCTCCGTATATCTGTGTTCTTCATGATGCGTCGCTCGAGGTGATGTTGTGTGTGCACATCTCTGTATAGAAGGGAATAGTCATTATCGTTCGCCTCTGAATATAGGGATATACTTTCAACCATCCTTCCTGGTAATTATACTCCAGGATGTATGAATCAGGTGTCCAAGTCCTGCACGCTGCATGGAGAACGCCAAGACACCAGTGGGTCCTTGGTCCTTTTTGGTGCCACCCCACGTCATAAGGGCTCTTTCAGCGGACAAGCGCCCCAAGCTGTCGGCTGACACGCTTATCAGGGTGCATATGAGCTGCGGCTTGACTGCGCGATTCGTCGATTTATTCTCCGTCCAGATGGGCATTGTTGACATCCGGACAGAATTCGACAACAAAAACTTCAGCTGTGGTAGGTTCCAAGTCCGTCGACAGCTGAAAACTCCCTAAGATCCAGCCAACAGCCTCTCCATCGTTAGCGGGCAGATTCGCTGTAAGACGCCCAAATCCGGCAGGACGCCACGGCACGGCACATCCATCAACGTCCCCAACGCGACAGTTTGCGACATCGCAAAATCACCGTCTTCCCGCACGAATACTACCTGCGATCATTCCCCGGGAGCGAGACTCACTAATCCCCTCCCCGTCACCGAAAACCAATGTCATCCCAGGACACGCCCTACCGATAGAACAGCCGCCACCTACCCACCGAGCATGAGAGCCGTCCTGCCCGGCAAGCCCGAGTCGCGGCTGCAGGCGCTGGCGACGGGCTGCTGGGAGTCCAGGCGCATCACCGTGAGTAGTGGCACTTCTCTCCAGCCTCTTTTCCATTCTGTTCCTGAGCTGACTAACTGTGATTTCTCCTTCCAGGCCTACATCACCGGCAACGCGCTCGCCATCCTCGGCGCGGAGCCCGACTCACTGCTCCAGACTGTCTACGACGATGACGCGGAGCCATTGCAGGCGTCGCGCTCGACGAGGCCTCGGCAAGATCGCCGTTTGTACGACGCATGCGGTGAGGATATACAGGCCGTTTGGGGTCGGGAGGGAGGTGGGGGGCGCTGCAGTGGGGGTTGCAGGCTAACGTTTGTCGTTGACCGAGGGGAAGAAGAGAAGGGAGTGGAGGAGGCGGTGAGTGATAAAAAGGCCGGCGATGTCACTTTCTTGGGGCGCCTCCGAGGAGCTGCTCGTCGCCCACTCCAGTCTGGAGCTATACCAGACCTCGTCGAACCTGGCAGCCCCGGAGTGCTCGTGGCGCAAGCAGCTCGCCAGCCCGTTCGGCTGGCCAGTCTGTCCTACGACTCGGCGTATATTGCCTCTGTGGGGGAATACGACCGGCTCGTCAAGTGTGGAGGAGATTGAGCTACGGCACAGGGGAGGTCCGGTTCGATTTCCTCTATCTCAGGCATCCGCAGCCTGTGACCGGAATCCAGTGGCGCCGGCCGCACCACGTCGACCAGACCATCGAGAACGCACTGTATACCTTTTGCGCGGACAATGTGCTGAGAGTATGGGCGGGGTCGGACAGCCATGGGCATCAGCACCTGCAGCTGTGGGGGACGCTCGATCTCGGGGAGGCCATTGCGGGGAGTGGGCTGAGGGATGCTGCGGTGGCGGAGAGGTTGCGCTGGGCGTTTGTGATGCATGGTGGGGATCTGGCGGCTGCGACCGAAACTGCCGTCCAGGAGGGCGCGAAGACGGAGGAGGAGGCTGCCGCGTTGGAGCATCTGATCACGATCGCGAATAGGAGCCCGGAGATTTGCGTGGTCATGGATGGGCGAGGGCTCATGTCGGCGTGGGCGCTGGAGAATATCGGATGCAAGACGAGGAAGTCAAACATCTTTAACGTGGCACATGTTGCATCCGCGGAGCTTGACTTCTTAAAGGGCTACGAGGGGCGAAGACTCCGCATGTCGAGGCATACAGCTACTGCAACTCTGGGGGCCATCTGCATATTCTGCTGCACTTCTTTGATGGCAAGGTCGCGGTCTACCGCAGCAATGTGGCAGCATTGTTCGACCCAAATCCGAAGAGGAGACGGCTTAGCCAGCGGTGTCTCTGGACGGGGCACTCAGCGCCAATACGGAAGATCGTGCGCAACTTCAGCGGCAGGGCTATTGTCTCGCGGACAGAGCATGGGCAGAGCGTCATCTGGAAGCACGAGCTCGAAGCTAGGCGAACCGGGCTTGCGCGGCAGGTGGCCATCCCGGGCCAGGGTCATATCCACAGGATGTGTCTGCTGAGAAAGGGCCGCTTCGTGGTCTTCCTCCGGCACGGGAACATCTCGCTGTGGGACTGTCGCAGTTGGAGCCGCGCATGCTGGCTAAGCGGAGATACGACGTTCCTGGGAAGCCGCTCTGTTTGTTGATCCTGCCAAGGATAAGAGTCGAGGAGTATACGACCGCACATATTGCCACCATCACCTCGGAGAAGCAGGGGATAGTCTGGGAGGTTAAATTCCCCTTCTACCCTCATCCCAACGACCCAACTCCAATCACCAACGGAGCCAAAACACCAACAGCCCTCGATCCGCGATATGTCAAGTTCTCGTTGGAAGACGCAGGCGACCTTGCATATGTGCTCCCCGTCGACCCAGCCGGCAACAACACCCCCACGTATCGGGCTTCCTCGACGTCTTCGCCCGCGACGTAGCCATCTCCTATACCCACTCAGGCCGCGTCGAGTTCTGGACCGCGCGCGTCGGCCACAGCGACAAGGGCGTCGAGTGGCTCTCAACCAGCTCCATGGAAACCGGCGTGTCCGACCCAGCCCTAGTCAGCGGAAGCACGCGCAAGAAAGCCGCGCTCGTCAACTCGTCAAGGTCGGCCCTCACGATCTGGGACATCCGCGGTGCCCGGCTCGAATACACCCAAGAATTCGAAAACAGCCACACCATCACGACCTCGACTGGACCTCCACTCCGGACATGCAGTCCATCCTCGCTGTCGGCTTCCCCCACCGCGTGCTCCTCCTCTCTCAGATGCGCTTCGACTACCTCAACCAAGGCCCCGCCTGGGCGCCAATTAGGGAAATCTCCATCCGCGACCTGACGCCCCACCCCATCGGGGACTCAGTCTGGCTTGGTGACGGGCATCTGGTCATTGCTGCCGGAAACCAGCTGTTTGTGCAGGACCGGCAGTTTGACGCGGGCAGCTCGCTGGTGACGAGCCTGAGGCTGCCGCAGCGGAGACGGGGGAGAAGCACTGGGATCTTTTTGACGTCGTGCAGAGGCTGAATGGTCCCCTGCCGGTGTTTCATCCGCAGTTCTTAAGCCAGTGTATACTGGCGGGGAAGATAGTGTTGGTACATGCGATTTTGATGGCTCTGTATAAGACGCTGAAGTTTTGGGCGGAAGGGGATGTGGTGGATGATTATCTGGGTTTGGGTTTGGAGGATTTCTATGAGGTTGATCATGTGGGTGTTTTTCGTTCTTTACTGGAGAGGTAGGGAGGGAGCTGCTGACGGAGAACAGTCGACGAAAACATCCTTGACCAAAGCCCCCGGCGAGTACCTAGCGCGGCGCATGTCGTACGACGAAGGGGACGAGCCGTTCTCGGAGGAGGTCGCGGCGGAAATCAAACGAGCGGCTTACGCGCATCGGCATCCCGCAGCTGTCGGGCCACGAGCAGATCCAGCTGGTCGATATTGTCGAGTGTGTCGGACTAGTCGAGAAGCAGCGGCGCTCACTCGACGAGAACGGTGCCCGGTTCATGCTCTTCTTCAGGCAGCACGCGCTACGCAAGGGCAGGACAAATGAAATACAGATGGGCTGGCGTGAGATCAACTGGGCGTATCACTCGACCAGTCAGGATGTGTTGGTGGATTTTGTGTCGAGGCAGAGCCACGGGCGGATGCTCTGGGAGCATGCGAGGGAGAGTGGGATCTTTATGTGGTTGGCAGATAACAACGCGGTGGTTAGTGGTGTTGGTCAAGGATGGGGAAAGGGGGTTGGCTAACAACAGAACAGAAGCTCAGTTCGAGGTGATTGCGCGGAACGAGTACACCAAGAGCGAGATGAAGAACCCGATCGACTGCAGCTTGTTCTACCTCGCGCTCAAGAAGAAAACGGTCCTGCAAGGGCTCTGGCGTATGGCGTCGTGGCATCGCGAGCAGGGCGCGACGCAGAAATTCCTGGCGAACAACTTTGACGATCCCAAGTGGCGGACGGCGGCGCTCAAGAATGCTTATGCGTTGATGAGCAAGCGACGGTTTGGTAGGACCCCTGGATTTTTTTTTCCGGATTTGGTACTGATGGACATAGAATAGCCGCCGCCTTTTCCTCCTCGCCGACCACCTGCATGACGCCGTCAACGTCTGCCTCAACCAGCTCAAGGACCTGCAGCTCGCCATAGCGGTCGCCCGCGTCTACGAAGGCGACCACGGGCCTGTGCTCCGCCGCCTGCTCGAGGAGGAGGTCCTCACTATCGCCGCCCAGGAAGGCAACCGGTGGCTCGCGTCGTGGGCCTTCTGGATGCTGCACCGCAGGGACATGGCCGTGCGCGCTCTGATTGTGAGTTCCTCCATTGCCACCACCGCTGCCCACGATAAACACGACGAGTGTCTGTTGGTGCTGCTGCGGCAGCGCCGTTGCCGTTGTAGAAGCCAGTTGGCTAACCGTAGGGACGAATGTGTCTTCCGTTGTGCCGCGCAACAGACGCCTGTTTATACACTTCTTGAGACGCCTGGCTCGCCAGACTTGAAGTCGAGGCTTTTCCTGACGGATGACCCGGCGCTGGTGATTCTGTATCGGCAGCTCAGGCAGATGACGCTGCAGACGCTGAGGGGTGCGAGCAAGGTTACGCCGAAGGTGGAGTGGGAGTTTGTGCTGCATAATGCGAGACTGTATGATCGTATGGGTTGTGATTTGCTGGGGTTGGATCTGGGTATGCATCTTTCTCCCCCCCCCGGGTCCCTTCCAACTAGTGCTTACAACATTATGCCAGTCCGCAACTGGGAGTTCTTCCCACCGCCTGGCGTCACCAGCGTCGCGGCTGGACTAGGCGGGGAGATCGACCCGCTCAGGCTGCTCAAGCGCAGGGGTTCGCTGGTTGTGGCCGACCTGCCCGTGTCGCCAGTCGCGACCATGGCGTTGTCACAGCAGCAGCAGACGGTGCCGGCTGAGATGAAGTCGGGCGGGCACCTGCCCAAGCAGCAGGCGCCGCCGACGGTATTTGAGGAGCCGGATGCGAATTCGCTGTTGGATAGTTTCGGATTCTGAGGGGAGGGAGCTGGTTTAGGGGCGCTTGTCTATCGAGTTGAATTCCTGGTTTTGCCTAGGTAGAGCAGGTGCTTCCCTGTATTGGTATGGATAGGTGTAATGGGCTGGCTGGCATACATTCCGGAGACTCGAGAGAGAGAAGGGAACAGAGCATCAGATCGGGAGTTTGGGAATGTGATTCCAACCACTCAAAGTAACAGTCCGGGTTGTCTTTGCAAGATCCGGGACAATCAGCCCCTGGCTCAGAGCCAACTCAGCGAACTTACATGTATATTCGGTACTTTCACCCCAAGGTTTCTAGTGGTCCAAGCCATGGCGCATTTGCAGTATTGTCGTTTTCAAACAGTTGATTTGACCACTTTCTGTCGATTTGGTTGAGGGAAAAGTGAAGCAGAGGAGGGCTCCCAAAGAAGAAGAACGCCAAGCTGCGCTGCTGGTGCCTGTTTTGGCTAGTCTAAATCTAATTTATATGTTAGTGTGTCTCACTCACAGCGTCCTGCTGCTGGTTTGCTGCCTCCGCCTTCTCTCTTCCGCCCTATTATTCATCAGCCTGCATCTTCAACAACACCGCGATCTCGTCGCTCCTTTTTGACTCCATTATCGATGTAGCCGGCAAGAAATAGATCACTCGTTTCCACTTCCTTACGACGCGATTCAACATCACCGCCAACCACCATGCCGCGCCGCAAACCCTCACCCTCCCCATCCCTCCCGCGGCGTCTACCTCGACCTCGACCTCGACCATGGCCCGGAACCAAGACAGTGTCGCCGCCTCCGACACCTCCCCCCTCCTCCCCTCCCCTTCCCTCCCCATCCCAAACCCCAACCTCGCTCCCCCAAAAGCAATCCAAATCCAAGGCTCCTCCTTCACCGCCCGCGGCATCCTCGTCGGCCTCGCCGTCGGCCTCGTCATCTGCTTCTCCAACATGTACTTTGGCCTGCAGACCGGCTGGGTGTCCACCATGACCATGCCGGCCTCGCTCATGGGCTTCGGCATCTTCCGCCTCCTGCGCCGCCACCTCGGCAGCCTGCCCTTCTCGCCCGTCGAGAACGTTCTCGTGCAGACCGTCGCCGGCAGCATGGCCATCATGCCGCTGGGGTGCGGCTTCGTCGGCGTGGCCAGCCATGAACTACCTGCTGCGGCCCGACGAGCAGGGGCCGATCGTGCTGGGCCTGGGCAAGCTGGTGCTGTGGAGCCTGGGGCTGTGCTACTTTGGCGTGGTGTTTGCCGTGCCGCTGAGGAGGCAGGTAATCATTAGGGAGCGGCTGAGGTTCCCGAGCGGGTTCAGCACCGCGGTGCTGATCAGTGTGTTGCATGGGCAGACGAGGGATGGGGATGGTACTGGCGGGGTGGAGGTGTCGGAGGGGTTTGCGAGTTTGGCGGCGGCGCCGGGGGAGGTGCAAGCGGTCACCGCTGGGGAGGGGGAAGGGGCGAGGAATGGGGAAAGTTGGAGGAGAAATGTGAGGTTGTTGCTGGTGTGCTTTTTGGTGTCCGGGGTGTTCACGTTTGCGACGTATTTCTTGCCGGTGCTGAGGAATATCCCGATTTTCGGATCCGTTGCGGCGGGTACGTGGTTGTGGACGCTCAACCCGAGTTTGGCGTATGTTGGGCAGGGGATCGTGATGGGCCCGACGACGACGATTCATATGCTGCTTGGCGCCGTTGTTGGATGGGCATCCTCTCTCCGCTGGCCAAGAGCAAAGGGTGGGCACCAGGACCAGTGGGCGACTGGGAAAACGGGAGCAAGGGGTGGATTGTCTGGGTCTCGCTGGCTATCATGCTGGCGGATGCTGTCATCAGCCTGGGCTATCTCGCTTTCCGCTCGGGGACGCCCTATCTCTCACAGCTGGGAAGCGCCCTTCACCAGCTTCTTCCTAGCCGGGTGAAGACGCTGCTCCGTCAGAGGTCCCACCGAGGCTACACGTCCGTCAACGCCGACGTCGATGAGGATACCACCCCAGGCAGCCCGCTTCCGACTACCGAGACAGCAGCGACGTCAACCCCCTAGCCAACGAACTCGAAGAAGAAAAAGACACCGACGATGCGCCCCTCCACCAGCAAATCGGCGATCGCGTCGTAGTTATTGGCCTGGTCTTCTCCATCCTCTTCTGCATCATCTGCATCCACATCGTCTTTGGCAACCTCGTCCCGCTCTACGCCACTGTCACGGCGGTGTTCATGGCCCTCGTGTTGAGCATCATGGGCGTGCGAGCCTGGGTGAGACGGACCTGAACCCGGTGTCGGGCATCAGCAAGCTCGCTCAGCTGTTTTTTGCCCTGATCATCCCGCAGTCGAACAAGTCGAGCGTGTTGATCAACCTGGTGGCCGGTGCCGTTTCAGAGGCGGGAGCGCTGCAGGCGGGCGATATGATGCAGGATCTGAAGACGGGGCATCTGCTTGGAGCCGCGCCAAAAGCGCAGTTCTGGGGACAGGTTATTGGGGGCGACGGTTGGTGCGGTCGTCAGCGCGTTTATTTATCGGTTGTATACATCGTGAGTGCACCCTTCTTCTCTGATCTTCTCCCAGCCATGGAACACTAATCTGCGATGGATGGAATTTCCAGCGTCTACCAAGTCCGGGCGACCTCTTCCAGGTCCCGACCGGCTACGTTTGGATCTTTACAGCCCGCCTGGTCACTGGCAAGGGCCTGCCTCCAATGGCAAAAGAATGGGCCATCGCGTCTGCGATCCTGTTCGCCGTCACGACGGCCCTGCGCACCCAGACTGCCGGGACGAGATGGCACAGCCTTATTCCAGGCGGTATTGCGGTCGCCGTGGGCATGTACAATGTCCCGTCTTTTACTCTGGCGAGGACGGTTGGTGGGTTGCTGGCCTGTGGTGGCGGTCCGTTATGGGGTGGAAGGACACGCCTTTGATTGTTCTTGCTTCAGTGAGCCCCCTGTTTCACCGCTTGTTGTTGGAGGCGTTGCTGACGGTCGGAACAGGGGTTCATTCTGGGTGAAGGGTTCTTGAGCATCGTAAATTTGATCATGCAGAGCGCCGGCGTTCCTCATCTGGAGTAGATCTTGGTTACATTTGGCTTCAGCCTCGGACATGATTGATGGATATGTATGGCGTTTGGGTAGACTGTCGATGCTTGGGCTTCAAGCGCGTACACGTAGAGGATAGATGCATCAATAGTCACCATCTATTTCTAAGCATGGGCAAGAAACCAGCAACATACCACCTTTATGTCTTTACCTTTCAACTCCTCAGTGCAACAACCAGGTCTGCGACTGCTTCTCACCGCCCTCTAGCCCCCATGTGATCTTGATATCCAGCCCCCGCGCATGCCCTCAGCAACGGCATACTTGATCTCACCCGCCAGCTTTGTCCCCGGCTTCACCTCTACATCCTTCGCCTTCTCCTTATCAATCAGGCACAGCCCTTGCCGCCAATGCGTCGCAGTGTTAAACGGCCCAGTCGTAAAGGCCACCCGCTCCTTGCCCTTAGCCGCCCACTGCTCGGCCGTCAAGTTCGCCTCCACGACCTCCTTCGGCTCTCGCCAAAGAAGCTCGAACCACAGCAGAAACCCATCCAGCCCTCCACCTTCTCCCCTAGCGTCGTCTGCCACTTATCCTCAAACACCAGATCCTCCACCTTGGCCGTGTGCAGATCCAGCATGCGGAAGGCGTGCGCCTCGCCGCAGACGGCCTCCGCCGGCATCACCGTCATACGCGTGTCCGCGTAGATGCCCGTCTGCATGGCCCTCATGTCGAACCCGTACACGTCGCGCCACCACGTGATGTTCTCGGCGACATACTCGGCGTCGCTCACCGGGGCGATCCACATGCTGGCGTGGCTCGGCACCAGCAGGCCGTCGGGCTTGAGGTACTTGTCGCGCGCGAAGAAGACGGACGGCAGCATGGCCTCGTACAGGAGGCAGTAGCCCATCCACTCGGACACGATGATGTCGACCTGCGCGACGGGAAGCACCACGTCCTCGATGCGGCCGCGGATGCACGTGATGACGTGGTCGAGCTTGTTGTTGAAGATGTTTTCGCGCGCCTTGTCAAGGATCGCGCTGTTGTCGACAGCGAGCACCCGCGCGGCGCCCGCCTTGGCGCAGAACATGGACAGGATGCCCGTACCGCACCCGATGTCGAGGACCGTCTTGCCCGCGAAGAGGTGCTTGTTGGCGTAGATGAAGTCGCGGTAGGCATCGGTGCGGACGGCGTCTTTGAGCATCGTCTCGTGGATGTCTGGTGCGGGGCGTCAGTCGATGCATTGGAACGGAAAGAAAGAGGGTGGGGGCCTACCGTTGTGAGCATACGACTCAAAGTAATACGCCGACTCGTCCTTCTCCTCCTTCTTCTCCTCCGCTGCGGCAGGAGCAGCCGGCCGCGCCTTGGAGGACGACGACGACTCGGCCTTCTCGCCTTCCTCGTCCACGCCCCAGCGCTTGTCGAGGGTTTGCTCGACCGCCAGCCGGTAGCTGCTGAACTGCTTGGCGAGCTGCTCCAGTTCGGCCTGCAGTTGGGCGTTCTTCTGCAGGAGCTCGTCCACGACGGGGCCCTCGCCATTGCTAGCAGCAGCCAGGGCCTCGGCTGACTTCCCTTCTCCTGACCCTGGGCACGCTTGGGCTCGGGCAGCTCGTCCAGGCAGAAGATCAGTGCATCGTCCTCGAGCACGGGGATGAGAAGTCTTTCATCGGCCAGGTGGTCCGCGATGATTTCCTGGGGGAGTGGGGTACCCTCCTTTGCGCTGCGGCGGACTACAGTGGTATTAGCCAATCCTCACTCATCCATCTTAATCAAGGTCATAGGGAGTACTACTCACCAAAGTTGATAAGCTTCACACACCCGTGGAAATCCAAGCCCAAGCGGTCCCGCACCGCAAGGAAGTCAAATCCAAACTTGTCCTTGCAATAGGCCAGCATGGACAGCGCATCTGGAAAGACCTTCTCATCAAACAGGGACATGACGGCCACCTGCTCCTGCTCCTCGTCGTCATCCTCCTCGCCGGGTCGGTCGAGCAGTGGTCCTCGTTGTCGGACGACGACACGGAGTCGCTGTCGGAGCGGGGGTATGCTTCGGCCATTGTGTTTTCTCCTGTTTTCTCTGCTTGGAAAAGGGAGGAAAAAACAGAACTGATAACGTTTAAGGGATGTTGGCCGAATTGTTACCTTGGGGTTCTTTTTTGGGAAGTTGTTGAGTTTTGTCCAGGTGTGGATCAATTTGAGGTGGGCGAAAACTTGAACTGTGCGGGGAGGGAGACGGCCTGCAACCTTCAGCTTCGGCACCTTCTTTTCAGTGCGAGCAACCTCGAATTGTCACCAGGAGGGTTCAAGGATTCCATTTTCAGAGATGATCTGGCTGAGTCTAGAATAGACGCTCTATGGCTTGCTCTCAGTTAGCAAGTTCGATCAACCTAGTGCCTACTTAGCCTTTTCCGTGAAGTTGCGCATGTTTGACATAGACTGTGTCTCATTCTCACTGCCCCCTGAATCAGACCCTCGAATGAAGTCTTTTGCCGTTCAATGCATTCATCCAAAATCCGTGATTTGATATCTGTATCCCGCTGTAAGTGAACATCACAACCTCGCCTGCTTTTGACGCCCAGGGCCAACTCCATGCCCAGTTCGATGCGAACAGCATCCTGTACGGGTGACCACCCTGATAACCCCTATTTCTCGTCCGCCTCCCCCCCTTCCTCCCCCTCATCATCATCTCCGTCTTCATCCTCGTCCTCTCCATCGGACACCTCCTCGCCCAGCGCCTTGAGCCGCTCCTAAGATCTATGTCAGCCCTGGACTCACGCCAGCACGCAACACAAGCACTCACCTTATACTTGGTAACCTTCTCCTCCAAATCACCAAACACCATCAACATATCATCAAGCTCGCTCTGCGCAGCCTCCTCTCCTCCTCCTTCTGCTTCACCTCTCTTTCGCCTCCTTGGCCTCTTTGTCGGCCTTGTCTGCCTTGAACTTTACCTCTTTCGCTTCCTCCTCGGCCTTCTTCGCCCTCTCCTCTGCCTCCCTCACCCTCCCCTCCACAACCTTCATCTCCCCCTCGACCTCCTTCACCCTCTCCTCAGCCTTCTTCCCCTCCTTCAAACCTCTTCTCCACTTCGGCCAACTTCCTCTCTACCTCCTCCACTCCTCTCCCTTACTCTTGACCTCCTTCTCCAACTCCCCCACCCGCCCCTCAACGCCCGCCTTGGCTTTGTTAACCTTCATCAAATCCACCTCCAACCTGCTAATCGTCGCCTTCAAGTCGGCCTTCTCAGCCTCAAACCGCCTCTTGGCCCTCTCCGCCTCCTGCTCGGCAGCCTTCCTAGCGCCCTCCGCCTGTCGCGCCAGCTCCTCCTCCTTCTTTCGCATCTGCCGCTGCAGCTCCTCCTCGCGCGCCCGCAGCTGCGCCTGCAGCGCGGCGATTCCTGCGCGTGAGTCCGCTGCAGCGCGTCGTTGACCGTTTTCAGGCGTGACACCTCGGCCCTGCTGCGCTGGTGCTCCTGCTGCTCCTGCGTCAGCTGCCGCGCGAGGTTCGCGGCGTCCGCGGCCGCCGACTGCAGCTTGGCGTCGCGCGCGGAGAGCTGTTTTTGGAGGTTGGCGGCGACGTCGTTGGCGCGGGCGAGGTCCGCGGCGGCTTGGTCCTTTGTGTGGCGGTGGGCGGCTTGTTCTTGGGAGAGTTGTTCTGTTAAGGAGGCGAGTTGGGATTGGGTTTCTTGGAGGAGTGTGGACTTCTCGGAGATTTCCGCCCGTAAGGAGTCGACGAGCTTGCGGGAGACGCCCTTTTGGATACCGTTGGTTATGACGGAGGTTTCGGAGTCCGGGTCGCGGTCGATGGCGCGCAGGATGCGGCTGTAGTTGTCTTTGAAGAAGTCGACGAAGGTGTCGTCGAAGAAGACGTCGGGGAGCTTTTGATCCGGGCCGGGCTCGAGTTTCTGGGAGAGGACCTCGTGGTCGCGCATGAGCGGGTGGGAGCGCAGGCGCGAGAGCTTGTCGACGTAGCGGTCGCGGCCATGCGCGTCATGATCATCTCTTTGACCTTGGCGCGAGGGACGGGCGAGTCTTTCGTAGAGAACTCGTAGACGACGCCGGCTAGCATGGCGCTGAGGCCTTGCACGAGAGCATCGCCGTTCGGGTTCTCGATCGCTGCTTGGATCAGCCCCTGGAGGTTGGTGAACTCGCCCAGAAAGTCATTCACGGCTTCGAGATCCTCGAACAGCCAGAGCAGCAGCATCAAGTAGCCGACGCTGATGCGCGGGTCGTCAGACTTGGCCACGCTGCTCAGGAGGTGCGCCGTCATGGTCTGGATGCTCGTGACAACTTCCTCGCCGCTGGTTTCGTCGCCTTCTGTGACGCTCATAGCCAGCGCTTTTGTTTCGGGGTTGTCATGCAAGAGGTGGAGCATGAGCACTGCGGCGAACCAGTACCTGTAGGGATCCTTCATTGTTGCTTCTGGTTCTGGTTGGAGAAGAATTGTGAGAGCGTTGGTGAGCTCGTCGACACGCGCCTTGTGTGTCCGGACAGCATGGTCGAGGAAGTGCATTCGGATCTCGGCGTGCTTAAAAAAGTATGCCTTGAGACAGGTACAGGCGGCCATCCGGAGATCGAACGCTGGCAGGGCGCCCACTGCCAGGACAAGATCCAACAGCCCGTCAATGACATAAACCTTGGGGACGCCATTTGCCTGGGCGCCTTGCACGTTGGCAGACGGGTCGGCAAGTGGTGATGGCACTTGGAAACCCGCAAACCTCGCCTGTACCTCGGCGTTTCCCCTGATCATGTCGGCACATGCTTGTAGGGCTTCTGCTTTGACGGGAAGCTCGGCGACGTGGGAGAATGCGATCTGCAGTGTGCTGTCTAGTACGGGGCCGCCTCGTGCACGGTTGCGCCCGCTCGTTACTAGATCACCCACGAACGCCTCCTGGTTCAGCAAAGTCCCTGACGCTCCCGGCACCAGAAGTAACCGGATGACTGCGAGCATGGCATACACATTCCGGTTTCGTTGGACCTCCACCCACTCCGCAACCTCCTGACCGTCGTCGCCTGCCTTGTAGGCGTCCCTCAGTAGCCGGCTGATCTCCGCGACAAAACCCATGTCCCGGAACATGGTCTGGTTCAGTGGGTTGAGCCGAAGCAGGTTGGCCAGCAGGATCAAGCAATCCTCCACCACCCGCGCGCCACCAGCAAGACCACCCTCATTGGCAATGATTTCGAATATCGGCGCAAATCCCTTTTCGAGTGTAACCAGATTTTGAATTACGTTGGATGTTGGCGTAAGGTCGGTGAGCAGCCCAATAGCCTCATCACGAATAGCCTCCCGAGGGTCCTCCAGAACTGCCACCAGCCGTGGAATCCCTCGTTCGTGTTGACGACGCATTCCTCCGTTCTCTCCGTTCTTGCAGACAGAATAGCTGACAGCAGCTGCAGCGAATACAGCCGGGAGTAGAAGTCTGTCCTGTCCTTTCCCAAAAACCCCAGCAACAATGCGATGTTCTCGTGCCGCTGCGTAAACTCATCTGCCACCCACAGTGCAATCTCTTCCGAAGCCTCGGGGCTGTCCGGGTCCGGGCTGAACAGCATCAGCAGCGTCTCCAACACCACCTTGACCGTGTCGACATCCTCGCCATCGCGGCTGAGACTTCCGATCAGGCTGCGCAGAGCTCCAGATGCGACCGACGCGGGATACTGCTTCGCAAAGCTCCGCAACCCTAGAATGGCGGCGCGGCGGTCTTCGAGGAGGGTCGCGGTGCTTAGGCGGCCGCTGAGCACGGGGATGGTCTCGCTCACCGACTGCTTGGCCGGGGCGGTGGTGATGGTCGAGAACATGGACATGGCGGCGGTTGGGGTCGTCGATTAGCTGCCATGGAGGAGCATCGGTTTTGTCTCGGGAAGAGTGCTCAAGGGCCGCCAATGGACCTTTCTTCTGAGGATCGCCCAGGTTTGGGCTGAACCGTATGGGCAATTCGATCGAGTTGGTTGGGGGATTTGCCAGTCGCAGTGCGGTTCTCTTGGACAAGCAATGTCGTTTCTTCTCCCGGCTACCAATGACCAAGTGTCGCTTTCGCGGTTTTCGTTTCGATCGCCGTTGTGCCGTCGAGGCCCAGCCTGACGAGTGGACAGGTGTTCCCGAACCACTGTCTCGGGAGCTTGGGACTTGCAATTGGACTGACAGCAAATCGATTCCACGATGCCCACATAGCAGTCGAGCTCCGTGAAGTAGTTAAAGTGGATCCGGGTCCAGCTTCAACTTACGACACAGTGTGCCCTTCACAGTACGAATTAACTAGCGTTTTCCTCCGCCTGCTGTTGGCTCCACTGCAGCCTTGAGTGGCCTTTTCGACTGTTAGGATTTTCGTGCAACCGTCCCCGAACACCTTTTACCGCCTCCAAAACGACGAGCGCGTACCCTTTGTCGCGCATCAACCTCGCGCGCTGTCTCCCACAGCTGGCCCATCTTGCCAGTTTTGCAGTCCAAGGACAAGGACTGCGAATAGTTTTCTGCGGTCGGCAGGAACAATAGCCGCTCGGTCGATCTCTGTTCTAGTCTGTTGGCCGCGACCGACGTCGAATGCGATCCACAGCCTCGCTCATCAATCACAGTCTCGCCCTCTCGACGACATCGCACCACATACCCCCATGGGCACAGAAGTCACGTCGCCTCCCATAACAGATTTTTACCAAGCGCCGCTTATTGTATACCGATACCGGGCTAGCCTCGACAGTCCATCGTTTTCCCGAACCCATCACCCAATACCATACCCGCTGCCGAGAACTGGTCGAGTCTGCCACGATGGGTATTCCGGCTGCTTTCCGGTGGCTCTCCACCAAATACCCAAAGATCATATCTCCCGTCATTGAAGAGACTCCATTGTCATGGAAGATGGCACCGTTATTCCGGTCGACACGACGAAGCCGAACCCCAATGGCGAGGAGTTCGACAACCTCTACCTCGACATGAACGGCATCGTCCATCCTGCTCTCACCCAGAGGACAAGCCGGCGCCCAAGGACGAAGAGGAGATGATGATCGAGATCTTCAAGTACACCGACCGCGTCGTCAACATGGTCCGTCCGCGCAAGCTCTCATGATTGCTGTTGGTAAGTTGCATCTTCCCAGATGCTCTCCCCCCTGGAAGCCCTGAGACTGACACGCTGCAGATGGTGTTGCTCCCCGTGCCAAGATGAACCAACAACGTTCCCGCCGATTCCGTGCCGCCCAGGATGCCAAGGAGAAAGAAGAGGACAAGCAGCAGCTTCTCAAGATGCTCAAGAAAGACAAGAATAGCACTGCCAAGGAGGAGCCGGTCGAGATTGTTGTCAAGAAAGCTTTTTGACTCCAACTCGATCACTCCAGGCACCCCCTTCATGGACATACTTGCCGCAAGTCTGCGGTACTGTGCGCTTACAAGCTCAACACCGACCCCGCGTGGGCCAAGATGAAGGTCATCATTTTGATGCCACCGTCCCCGGCGAGGGCGAGCACAAGATCATGGAGTTCGTCCGCTCGCAGCGCAACTCGCCCGAGCACGACCCCAACACCCGCCATGTCATCTACGGCCTGGATGCTGATCTCATCATGCTTGGTCTTGCCACCCACGAGCCGCATTTTCGTGTTCTCCGTGAGGATGCTTTGCCCAGCAGGGCAAAGTCAAGATGTGCAAGCTCTGCGGCCAGAAAGGCCACGATGCCATGAACTGCAGAGGTGAGGCAAAGGAGAAGAACGGCGAGTTCGACGAGAAGGAGAAACACGAGCCCCTGAAGCCCTCATCTGGCTTCATGTTCATATCTTGCGTGAGTACCTCGCCGTTGAGCTACACGTCCCCAACCTCCCTTTCCGCTGGGACCTTGAGCGCGCCATCGACGACTGGGTCTTCATGTGCTTTTTTCGTTGGAAATGATTTCTTGCCTCACTTGCCTGCCCTCGAAATCCGGGAGAACGGCATCAATACCCTTACCGCCATTTGGAAGGACAACCTCCCGTTATGGGAGGATACGTAACCAAGGACGGACACGTGGATCTGGAGCGTGCTCAGTACATCCTCAGCGGCCTCGCCAAGCAAGAGGACTCCATCTTCAGGAGGAGGAAGGAAGCCGAGGATCGGCGAGAAGCCAGCTTCAAGAGGCGGAAGCTCAACAACCAGCAGGGTAACGGCAGGGGCGGCGCTCAGGACTCGCCGCTCAGCGGGGGGACGCAAGGGTGCGCCTGAGGCCAACGGCCCCCGCCGGATGCACCTCTTCCCAGTTACGAGCATCCCCAAGCCGGTTATCACCCATGACATGGTGATGAACCGCAAGACACTTGACCAGGCCAACACGGCCAACAAGAGCGCTGCCAGCGTGCTCAAGAGCCAGATTCAAAACCTGATGTCGCAGGGCCAGGCAACGCCCCAGAAGACTGACGGCGAGGACGCCAAGATGGAAGACCAGGCGACCAAGACTCCGCCTTCGGCCCTCGGGAAGCGCAAGGCGGAACTTATTGAGGAAGACGCCACGAGTACCACAGAGGCGGCCTCCTCTGATGCCGAGACGCCTGTCGGGTCAGGTGGCGAAGAGCCGACCGACACGGTTCGTCTTTGGGAAGAGGGCTACGCCGACCGGTACTATGAGCAGAAGTTCAAGGTAGACGCCAAGGACATTGCCTTCCGGCACAAGGTTGCCCGGGCGTACGTCGAGGGTCTCGCCTGGGTGCTGATGTACTACTTCCAGGGCTGCCCCTCGTGGGAGTGGTTCTACCCGTACCACTACGCCCCGTTCGCGGCCGACTTTGTCGACCTGGGCAAGATGAAGATCAACTTTGAGAAGGGCAGGATCTCGCGTCCCTTCGAGCAACTCATGAGCGTTCTTCCGGCGGCGTCGCGCCATGCCATCCCCGAGGTTTTCCATGACTGATGACTAAGGAGGACAGCCCCATCCTCGATTCTATCCAGAGGAGTTCGACATCGACCTGAACGGTAAGAAGATGTCCTGGCAGGGCATCGCCCTCCTGCCCTTCATCGAGATGCCCCGCCTACTCGCCGCCATGGAAACCAAAGCGCACCTCCTCAGCCCCGAAGACCAAGCCCGCAACACGCCCGGCCACGACGTCCTCCTCATCTCGGATGCCCACCCGGGCCTCTATGAGGACATTACGTCCAACTTCTACTCCAAGAAACAGGGCACAACCAAGTTCAAGCTCAACCCCAAGCGCAGCGACGGCCTGGCCGGCAAGGTCGAGAAGATCGAGGGCTACGTCCCCCACGGCTCGCTCGTCTACCCGCTCGAGCGGAACACCATGCCTGACGTCGACTACGACCGCTCCCTCAGCGTCTACTACGATAGCCCTCCTCCTCGCACACCCACAAGTCTATGCTACTCCGTGGTGTGAAGCTGCCGACGCCAGCCCTGGACAGGAGTGATATCGAGATTCTGAGGGCCGGGCACGCAACTCAGGTAGGAGCTATGGAGGTGTACCGCTAAAGAATAATTACGGTGGGTGGCGGAGGGGAAGAGATACGATCAACTATGCTGGCGGGCCGCCTATGCATGGTGGCGGCGGACGCGGCGGCGGTGGTGGTGAGCGTGGAGGGTACCAGCAGGATCGTGGCTACGGCAATGGCTACGGTGGCGGCAGCGGATACGGTAACGGGTATGGCGGTCATCAGCAGTATGCACCTCCTCCGCAGGCTGGCAGCCCCCACCGCCGCCTGGGTACCCCGGCTTTGGCGTCGCGTCTCCGCCTCCGCCGCCGCCTGGTTATCCATATGGTGGCAGCCATGGTATGGTGTGGCGGGCAGGGCTATCGGAATGATCGCTATGCGCCCCCGCCGCTGCCGCAACATTACCAGAGCAGTGGTCACCATCAGGGAGGATATCAAGCAGGCCAGCAGTATCGTCCGCCTCAGAATCAAGGACACGGACAGGATCGGAGGCATGGGGATCGGTATGCCCCTGGAGGGGAGAGGAGGGATGGGGGGTACCGCGATTCGAGGGGATACCGTTAAGTTGCCTGATATTTGGCAAGGGAGGGAGTTGTCACTATGTTTGGGCGGATGTATGTGTATAGCTTGGTATTTTGAGGGTCAACAGAGAAAAATGTCACTGGTTTCGTTCTGTTTCTATTGGCTACGTGCCAACTTCCGACAGGGTCAGCCATTGGCCCGGAGGTCCAGATGGATGCAAAGGGAGTGGTCGCTTCCAGCCGGAGTTAGAGTCCTTCGCTGCTAGGCAGATGCCGGCGAACAAGCTGCATCCACCAGTTGTATGGAAACACGGTAGCACCACTGGCGAGGGTTGCATCGGTGCTTTACTTGCATCGCTGCGGTCCACAGAGAAAGTCGAGAAAGAAAAAGGAAGTCGGAAAGAGAGAAGATATTGTTTTAATTTATTTATTTATTTATTTTCGTCCTTTCCTGAATCGCGAGATCGAACAATTTAACCTTCAAAGATGTCTTACACTTCTCACCTCCACTTCTCCACGCGGGCCCATCAGGATCAGAAAGTTGATGAAAAATCGCCAAAGCAGGAACACCTCCCTCATCCACCACCAATCCACCTTCTCGGAACGGCGGCGGGGTGTGCGGCGGGGCGAGACCGCGAGAGGGTCGTGCCAGGCCACCTTGGCCCGATTGGTGCTGGCGTCGGGGGGGGCTGTCAGTGGCTGTCACCTCAGTGGCATGGCCAAGTTGGCCAGGACCCTCGCAACTCCCCGGAGGCTCCACACAAGCTTTCTTGAGATCAGTTGGAGATTGGTAGGGGTCCCCGCTCCCGCTCCCGCTCTCGGTTTGGTGTGGTGTCTCTCTTCCCCCGCCTTGCCGCAATCCGCAACCCGGCAGCGCGACCCCGGTTCTTCGACGCAAAAACCTCCCGTCGCCCCGATCCCCCGATCCCCCGTTTCCCTCCCGTGTCCTCTGATTTTATCTCATCTCCGCCGACCAAACCTCCGTCCGACTCGCCGCCAACGACGGGACTGCCGCAGGACCGGCTTTCTGGACACTACTGCCGTTTGATCCCGCCCCGACGCGCGCGAGTCTCTATATCTGCCCGGCGCGGCGAAGATCAGCCGTGCGGTTCCCAGACGCTGTCCGTTGGTGTTTGGTCGAGATCCGGAGAAATAACAATAAAAGAATACTACGGGTTTTCAAAAAACCATGAGAAGGCTCCGGTGACATAGATTAGGCCTCCTGCTCTCGTCTACGCACCATGAACGGCGATGCGGGCTTGGTAGGCTGCCTGGTGGACAGGCTGACCACGAGAGTATGTCTTCGGGGAAGACACACCACAAAGGAGAAGGCAATTGGACTTGTCCGCGCCCGCCAGCTCCCCCACCGCACCGGTACGCCTACCCAGCACCTCTCACAAGACGACATCGTCTCCATCACCCGCGCCACACTCGTTAAGATCAGCGCGTCTTCCATCAGCCTCATTCTCGACGCCCTCCTCACCCTGCTCGAGGACCTTGTCCGCCCTACAAAACCGTGCTCTCCCACCCGCCCCATGTGCTACTCTCGGAGCTCTACGTCCTCGAGCTCATCGCCGACTGCTGCGCCAGCAATTGGTACCACTCGAAGGGAAATGGCGACAGGTCGAGCTCATCCCCCGTGTCTGACGGGCCCCTATCCCCCTCTCAGCGAGCCGCCTTCTATCCGCCCGAAGCACTCAGCAGTGTGCAGCTCAATCGCATTTTCGACGTTATCAAAGTGCTCTTTGAGCCCATCCCCGATGGCTACACACTTCCGGCCAAGGCCATCCTGGACGACTCGTCCGCCCGACCCCCAACGGCCCCTCTCCCAGACGAGCCCACGCGCACTCCGCTCTCCACCTCCTCCAGCGAGCCCCCGGAAACACGTAGCCTCCTCCAAGCTCACGCCAGCGCCATCGAGGCGCACATCAAGCTCATCATGGAGTACGTCACGGCCTCCAGCTGGCCCGCCGCCTTCGACTTCTTCCGCTCCGTCATGTACTCGGCGCGCAACAATGCGCCTACTCAGGGCGCGTCGATCCCCAATGCGACCGCCGCTGAGGAGGAGCGCGCCGCGCTCGTCATGATGCGCCTCGTCTCGTTCTTCTGGGTCGACGGCCAGAAACTGAGCCTCGTCATTCAAGAGTTCTGCTCCTCCTTCCTACACTTCCGCAAGTCCTTCCAAAACACCATCGCCATCGTCGTGCCCCAAATCATCACCCGCTGGCTCGACCGCTACCCGGCCGAGTTCGTCGCCCTGCACTCAGTGCACAGCCCCAAGCGCCGCGAGAACGCGCCCGATACACTGTTTGATATGTCGCTCACGATCGGGATAATGGGCGGCGGAAGGCGTTGTTGTATCCGATGCAGATGACGCTGCTGTTTCTGCAGCCGGATGTATTCGAGGTCGCGAGCAACATGCGCGAATCAAAAGGTGCCGGCATGGCGAAGAAGGTGCAGTTTCTGGACGGGCTGAGAAAAGCCCTGCGGAACCGCAACGAGCAGGCTGCGTATTGTCTGGTGTTGTTGCTGAGAGCGGCGCGGCACTTTGACGCCGAAAGCGACTCGGCGCTGATGAGCTACGCGATGGACGTCCAGGACGAGGTGAAGGATGCGGTCTTTAGGCGGTTTCCTCCAGGTTCCGAGAGTGTGCTGTACGAGCAGGATATCATGACGGCGGCGTTTGTGTCGCTGGTTCATCTCAACTTCGAGAGCTCCGTCGAGTTGCTGGCTGTGTCATGCCTCTCGCCCTCGGCGCCGCATAGCTTCAAGATTGCCGTCATTCAGGCGTGTGCGTATTTTGCAAGGCTGGAAGCAGCCAGAAGTATCAGCCGCTGTTTACCGCCGCGAGCGCGTTTATTCAGGCGCAGTTGCAGGTAGGCTTCCTGTGGTGTGTTACTGAGTCTAACGTCAATGGCTGACTGTCACAGACCGTGTCTGAGCTCCTTGTCGAAGGATACATCGAAGACCAGAGTGCCCAGCGCAAGGCGGTCGAGAGCCCGCCCTCGGTCAGCATGGTGTGCAACATCCTGAGCTTCCTCGATGCCTCGCCCATGACCCTCTTTGAGGGTCCGCCCGTGGACCGCGGCGAGCGCGGCCGCTTCTACGAAGAGAATCTCGAGGCGCTATCTCGTGCATCATTGCTGCGGATGAGTCGGTCAGGCTGGCCACGGGTGTTGCCAAACGCTTGTTTGCGAAGGAGCAGGTACTTTTGACCCTGAGGGCGACCAAGGCCTTCACCGCGAAGAGGTTCAAGAGCAGGTTCTGGCAGCTCACGTCGCTTATTCTCATATCGATCTGCGACAGGGCGAGGCTCCCCTGCACCGCTGATGGGTTGAGGTCGATCAATGGATACCTCGAGTCGAGGTTACTTCTCCTGACGTCAATCCCGGAGCTTGGTCAGACCTCGGACGACATCCCTGAGCGGACGGCTGCGTAGCAAGCTGGAGACCTTGTTCCTCGTATCGCTCTGCTCGGCGGATATTGATGCCTGTCAGCTGGTGACATCCTGCATTGGTACCTTCCTCGATGAGTGCCGGCTTATTGACACCGCCCGGCGACTGCGAAGTCCTCGCTGACGCTCCTCCGCAACGGCGAGATCTTTGGCGAGATCTCGTCCCGCGACTTCAGGATCACCGGGTTGGTGGCGTTCCAGAAGAGAATTAGATCCCTCGTCAGGCGCATGCAGTACCCCAGCACCGGCATCCTCGATGCGTGGGAGCTGGTCTTTGACCGCTGGCTACACCTCTCCAAGGACATCTCCCAAGCCGGCGGCGAGGCGGTGACAGAGCGGATGGTCGCCGAATGGCGCAACTACTCGGGCTTTCTCGCCTCCCTGGGCGGCATCTGCACCGCCGAGCAGGCCGCCAACCTCGAAGAGCCCGCCATCAGCGGCCTGCGCTGGATCGACCGTCTGTCGTCTGGAAACCACGAAGAGCCCCTCCTGACGCGGTATCTGAGACTGAGTATCCAGCTCCTCGCCTGCGCAACGTCCGGGTCCGGGAGACGATGCGCGAGGTCCTCTCCACCGAAGTCCCACCCTCACTCTTCCAGCCCCTCTTCAAAGCCCTCGAGACCGAACTCGACGTCCTCTTCACCGGCGCGCTCGAACCCAGCGTCAAAGGGCAGGACAACGACATCATCTTTGCCGAGCAGTCCTCTCACTGCTCAAAGCCCTTGTTGAGCCTCGACACCCCTTCCGACCTTGGGGCTGCTTCGTCTCTGCACCTCGGCGCGCTCTGCCTCAACTTTGCCAAGTTCCTTGACGGCGTCTCGGATACGCCTAGCAGTTTAAGGGTCAAGATCAAGATTTGTCACCTTGTGGAAGCCGTCACCAAGCGCAAGGAGCAGTTGAATCTCCGCGACGACGTGCGCATCCGCAACCAGCTGCTCGAGTACATCTTCAGCTGGATCGCGCGGCCCAAATCCCCTCGGGAATCCACCGCGCCGCTGCCTCAAGGGGCCGGGGGTGCTGCGAGTGGAGCAAGACAAGACGAGATGACGCGCGTGCAGCGCGACCTGGATAAAGCCTGCCTGCGCTCGCTGGCCAGTCTGACCTTCCGTCTGCCGCTGCAGCGGGGACGGACAGGGACGCCGGGATGAGCGAGCTCAAGAGTCAGATGTTTCATCAGTATTTCAATCGGTTCTTGTCCCTGCTGAATATGGACCCAGGGGGGGTGGTTGGGAATGAGTTGGCGCGGATTGGGGGCGAGCATTCTTCCCATCATCATCACTTTGCGTCGACGGCGAGCGGTGCGACGGGGGCGGGCGCTGGCGGTGGAGTGGGAATGGGGGTGGGAGCCGGGATTGGCATGGAGGCGACGACGTCGGATTTGGCGATTACGATTCTGTCGAATTTGCTGAGCGCGAATATTGATGTCGGGCTCAAGCACTCGCTGAGTTCGGGTACCACGAGAATCCGGATATTAGGACGGCGTTTGTCAGGGTGTTGTATAACATCCTGGTGCAGGGAACGGAGTTTAATAACCTAAGTGATGCGGCGGTTAATGAGAAGTATGATGAGCTGTTGGAGGTGAGTTTAACATCCTGGAAAGGAAAGGGGTTGCAGAGGGAGAGAATGGGTACGGGTACTAACGGGGTGGCAGCTTCTCACTAGCGTCGAGCCTGGCCACGGCCATGGCCGCGGTTTGTCCCAGTCATGAGGTGGACGAGTTGACCATCTCGTTGCTGAATATCTTTGAAGCGAGAGGGTTGAGTTTTGTGCTGCTTGAGGCGTTGATCAAGCAGGAGATTGAGGAGACAGGTCAGTTCTCTCCCCGCCCTTCCCAGTTGATTTGTGCCGACCATCCCAGAAAACGAATCCGAACTCCTCCGCCGCACCTGCGTCCCCACTAAGATGCTGTCCATCTACGCAAAGTGGAAGGGCGCTGCGTACCTCAAGGACACACTGCAGAACGTCGTCGAGCGCCTCATGATGACTTCCAAGGACCTGAGCCTGGAGCTCGACCCCGCCAGAGTCACCTCGGCGAGGAACTGCAGACCAACGCAGAGCATCTGCAAATCGTGGCGCGGGTATTCATCGAGAATATCTGCGGCTCGGCGTCGAGCATCCCGGCGTCCTTTCGCAAGATTTGCAGTATCGTATGTCTACTCTTCTCGGTTGGCGAGGAAGGGGTGGGTGTTGGCTGACAAAGCTCAGATCTCGGAATCCGTCAGGGATAGGTTCCCCGAGGCGAAGTACACGGCCGTCGGGGCGTTCATCTTTCTGCGCTTCTTCTGCCAGCGATTGTCGCGCCGGAGGTCGAGGGGCTGGTGTCGACGCCGCCGTCCAAGGAGATGCGCCGCGGCCTGCTGCTCATCGCCAAGGTCATCCAGAACCTGGCCAACAACGTGCTGTTTGGCGCTAAGGAGCCGTACATGTTCCCGCTGATTGACTTTTTGACAAACAACATTTACAAGGTGACGACGTTTTTGCGGGAGATTTCGGTAGGTTCGCCGGTGGTGGTTGACTGGTGGTTAGGATGTGCTTGGCTGATCATGCATTCTTAGGCTCCGCCAGCAACTGTCGAAACCACGGCCAGGAGTGAGTCGTTCGACTTTGGCTCTTGCGTGGCCCTTCACAGGTTCTTGTACGAACACTGGGATCATGTCCGCCAGCGGCTAGCTTCCAAGGAGAGGAGGGATTTTGTCCGGTCGCCGGCCGAGTCAACACGGAGCCGGTCCCCCGTGCTAGAGCCCCTGAGGAATCTCATCATGAACCTGGGCCCGCCGCCCCTGGCTGTTACGTGGAACAGGCCTCAGATTTCCGCGAACAGCCCGCCGTCTTACTCCAGGTTCCAGGATTTCATGCTCCGGAACGCCTTCCGCAGTACGGAGTCCTTCTTGACAGCCCGTGCCGTGTACGACGGGGGGGAAAGCAAAGACGGCCTGTCCATCATCTGTATTATTCTTCGCAACATCGACGGTGAGTCTATCGACTACGACACACTGATTTACTGCTATCTCAAAATCGCCAGCCGGCTGTGGCACCGTCCCTTCGGGTTGCTCATCGACGCCACCTGCTACAATGGGCAAAACGAGCCCAAAGACGAGCTGTTCCAGAAGCTGGAGCTGCTCACCCCGACTGAACTGGCCCGCCAGCTTACGCGCATCTATATCTACAACATGAACAGCGCGACCAAGAAGTGTTTCAGACGCGTCCTCAGGCTTTCGGCTAAGAACGAGAACAGCGTGTTCAGCCCGGCGAATGTTGAATACCATCTCATTGGAAGTCTGCAGGACCTGCAGGCACATTTTCATCTCAGTCAGCTGCATCTCCCCAAGGAGACGATCAGCGTGGTGACCGATACGCGATACGTCTTCCAACCCATCACCAGACTGTCAAAATCCAAGGGCAAGATCGATGTCGTGATCAAGGTCGGCAGCCAGTTCGTGCAGGTTACCACGACTAAGAAACAAGAGGTCCCCGGCTTCCGCTTAAGCACGACCGTCAACGACATCTTCGCCTCGGCGACGTGGACGAGGCGCCCACTTCCATACAGACCGAGGACGACTCCGCCTTCGGCCTCCGTGCCGACAACGGCAAGATCGTCATGTACTTCACCAGTCCCAAGAAGCTCGACGTCCTGCAGGCCATCCGCGCCGCGAAGGCTAAATACGCCAAGGACACGCGGGCGACCAAGTCATTTGAGCGGCTGATCCGGCCGCAGGACGTGCCGGGCACGCTGCTGAACCTAGCCCTCACAAACCTGGCCACCCCCGACCCAGTGCTGAGGTTGTCATCGTACAACCTTCTCGGTGCGCTCTGCAAGGCCTTCAAATTCAGAGCCGCCTCCAAGCTCATGTGTACGCGCGACATCTCGGTGCCGCTCGACCCCTCGCAATTCATCATCAAGATCAGCAAGAGCCTTGCGCAGACGGAGCCGCAGCTGACGGCCGATTTTCTGAACGAGTTTTTTGTCGGGTGGGACAGCTTCCTGGACGAGCAGAAGCCGCTCAGCCTCGCGTACATGGCGCCCTGGATCCCTGGACTACGGACGACACTGCTGGCCAGCGAGCCCGAGAGCGACAAGGGGCGGGAGAAGATCGCCGCTCTGTTCAGGAAGCTGATCGACGTCGCGCTGTCGGATCCGACGCTGACGTTCGCGCTGGAACAGTCGGTCTGGCCGGTTATTTACCAAGATGAGGTGCTGTTGGATATCTTACTGGAGGAGATTATCAAGGCGGCGCTGAGTTTGGGCTTTGAGGACGACCAGACTGAGACGCTGACGTCGATTGCCAGTGCCATTGGCACGATCACGCTGGGGGAAGGTCATCTCGCGCTTGCGGAAGGCGCTGAACAGGTCGTCGCTACGGCCGACCAAGTACCTGCCGGACAACTCGGTATGGAATGAGATCTGCGTGCTGCTGCAGTTCTGTCTCGCGCTGTCATTTGACAGCGGGGTGCAGGCGCAGCTGTATCTGCCCGAGATCTTCCACGTGGTGACGATGCTGGCCAACACTGGCATGCCCGATGTCAGGGTGGTGGTTCACTGGCTGGATCAACTCGATCCACTCGGCGTGCACTCGTTTGCCCTGGACGAGAACAGGCTTAATAAGCTCAGGGCAACGCTGGAGACGCTGTCGGAACGAAGAACGACATCTTCGTCAACTCGGTCACGTTCATACGTGATGGCGCGTCGATATCGACGAACCAGGAGGCGGGGCCGACGCTGGCGGCCACGGAGAACCTGGCTACGATACTGTTTGAGACGTGCGCCGTCGCGGCCCCGTCCGTTGACGTCGCCAACGCCTGGCGCTCGCGGTGGATGAGCCTTGTGGCCAGCACCGCCTTCCAGAACAACCCCGCCATCCAGCCGCGCGCCTTCACCGTCATGGGTTGTCTAGCAAGGGAAGAGGTCGACGACGACTTGCTGTACCAGGTGCTGGTGGCACTCCGCACACAGCGTTCGGCGCTACGTGGTGAGGACACCAACAGCGAGATGCTGGTTGCCATCGTGACGGCCCTGTCCAAGATGATGGCCAAGCTGCCGTCCGCCTCTCGCTAACGGCATGCAGCTCTTCTGGCTCGCCATGCACTGCTCCTCCGTCTAGTCCCGCCAAACCTCTTCAACTGCACCGCGCTGTTTCGAAGCATCCCACCAACATCAGCACCACGGCCGACAAGCGCGGCGGCGGAGACAAGGTGGTGCCGCTGCTGCTACAGGGGCGCGCCCAACTCGAGGAGGCGGCTCTGCCGCTCGACGATGCCTACGGTCCACTTCAACGCAGATAACTTCCACTTTGCAGCGTGCGCGTGTCTGGTCAGGGGCCTGACCGACACGGTCACCAAGGCGACCGCCCTCAGGGTGCTGGCTACCTTCCTCGAGATGACGGCGCCTTCCACACCCGCCGGCAGCAGCACCCCCATCCCCGTCAGTCGGACCAACAACACTACCCCTGCGTCCGTCACGGGAGAGCGAAACATCCCCGACCTCGCCGCGTCGCCGTACATGGCACTCATCCTGGCGCGCACGGCTTCGGCCGAGGAGCTCCGCGAGCACCTCTGGCGGCAGGGATCAACGTCAGCCCCTCGGGCTATCGGATCCAGCGACGGTGAGGCCGAACAGGACCTCGCGCAGCTGAAGATAAAGATTTGCTGCTGAATACTTGCGATCGAGCTGGTGGATTTCCAGTACCGGAGGATGCGGTGCAGAATCGGAGCCTGCAGTGGCTGAATCGGATTGCGTTGAGACGTCCGGCAGTGGTGATGCATCTGTACGTCTCCTTATTCCCTTCCTCCATTTTTTTTAAAGCTCTGTATCGGGTTGCTAACGGTGACTCTGCGCGTGTGTCTGAAGATGCGCCCCCATCATCTCCATCCTCGACGACATCCTGCTGCACTGCCAGAGCTCGGCCACGCTTGAGGCCGCGCACACGCTGCTGCAGACGCTGACCTCGAACCCGAAATTCTCGAGCTCTATGGAGAACTCGGCGGGCGTGCTGAACGAGATACTGGACGACATGGGTTTTTCGGGGCTGTGGAAGAGCTGCTCGTTCAGCACCGCGCAGGAGCAGCAGGATCGTACGTGCTTTGGGTTGACGGAGAAGTTGATTGAGGTGGGTTGCGATCCTTTTCTTTCCCTTGTGGGAGCACAGTTGCTTGTTGGGTGGGGCGGTTGTGCTGGAGTGGGTTGGATGGATGGGCGCTGTGGCTAACTTGATTTTTGCAGCTTATTATTATCTGATGTTCGCCGGGCGGGTTGTCTGGTCTGCAGGTGCCATGCGGGAAGAGTCGCAAAAAAAAGTGAGGTCGGGTCGGAAAAGGCGCTGGTGCTGTTCTGCGCTTTACCGCCGGTCATTTACGTACATTGCATATTACGCTTCGCGTTCCCTTTCAAGCATTTGTTGGGAGCAAGATACACGGGTAGGGTTCGCTTCTTTCAGTATGATGTGGTGGTGGCATTGTTTGAGGAGTCGGACTTCTTGGTGACGGTTAACACTTCGTGTTAGGAGCAGGCGGTAAGCCAAAACGGACGCTGGAGGGGGGCGTGAGCGCAGTGAGGAATCAAAAGCACTGGAATGGGAAACAAGTCCCGCAGCATTAGAGTGTTTTCGGCTTGCCTGGGAGAGGTATTGGATGGACGTGTAAATGCCGCGTGATGTTCGATAGCTACGTGAGATTTCTTGTTCATGATGCTGCAGATTGCTGCCTCAGAGGCGTACATCTAACGGCCTAAAAGTCTGGCCATCGGCTTTTTTTTTCTTCCTTCAGCTAGCTACCTTACTCTGTACAGAGTACCCCTACCTTCCGCTGACCGCCCTTCGGTGACCTGTTGTGGGGGGTAAGCCCGCCCGGCCAGACGGTCGGCCGTATGTCCGGGCCGATGCCCCTGAACCGAGAAGAAGACTTCGCGATTTTGATTGTCCGCAGCCGCCGCCATACTGACCGCTCTGTCTTGATCATACCCCCGTCTTTGGTAGGTTGACAAGCGGTGAAGATCCAAATCAAAGATTTTCGATGCCAGATACGGACACTGTGACCGTAGATTTACTTTCCCTGGTGCGGGACCTTGAATACAGGATGGTTCTGCCGGGGTGCCATGCGACAAAAGGCAAGGGCAAGGGCAGGAAAGGGCAAAAAAGCATGGTAAGGCGGCCAGCTCCTCCGTGCCGCTGGTCCCGAAGCGGGTAGGGCTGGCTGATGATGGGGCACGGACGGAGCACCGGGGGGGGCAAGGTGAGTCCGGGTTATCTCGGAGTGGTGGTTTTTCTACCCATTGTTTCTTTTCCTGCCTAATGTATGGGAGCGTTTCGTTACCGATTATGGCGACTGAAGACGGGGGAGCTGAGTAATCTTGTCGCCGGGCGTTTTCTGCTATTTCCATGGAAGGGCGCAAAGGGCGTAACATAAATAATAAATCCGACCCTATCCCCGGGTAACTCAACACGAGGCTTGGTAATCATGAACAATTTTTAGTGAGATATCCAGGTGGTAATGACTACCTTTCTTGTGTCGGCCATATTGTGTAAGCCATCCGGCGCCGCGAGCTGACCCTGCCGACCCGGCCCGTCGGCACAAAAATCTTTGTGATTAGATAGTACGATACCTTGCGGAATGATGGGGGGTCCAAATAGTGATCAAGACATCACCCAACCCGGAACCCCTCGGCCTTATCTCGTAATCACTTACACACGAGATGGATGCAACCTTCTGGAAGAAAACTCTGCTTCCGTCGCATGCATTCGGTGCACCGAAACACCAAGGGCATCTCACTCATCACATCTCACAAACCAAGTAATTCACTCGCCGGTCTGTCGCGGTGGTTAGTCTTGCGAAACCTCACTCCCCCGAGGAGAGTAAAAAAGAGATGGGGAAAAGAAAAGCCCATCGAAGCCGAGGCCGAGTCCGTCCAACCAGCCGCTGCTTTCCACACAACCCACTGCCGAACCAACGAGCTGGAAGAGTGGAAACTCGGCGTCTTCCGAGACCCACTAAGCTTGGCGCTAGACGCATCCCGGAAACCCGAATTCCTTTCCCCGTTCAGGCCTGGGTTCACTCTTTCCAAGGTCTGGGCAAGCCACGCCACGAGCTCAATTCCCATTTTTAGGGGGTGCCAGCCGGCGCCCGGATAGTTACAATGTCCTGCATTAGCGCGCTGCCATGTAACGCCAGGGGACGAAACATTTCCGGTTGTTGCGACCGAACAGAGTTTGGGAGGGATGGAAATATGGTATGGGATGAAAATTTTTATCCCGAGTCCTGCAACCTGGAAGTTGTTGGGATGAAAATTTTGCATTGCATCGCATCTCGGCTGTGCGGTGAGGAAGGTGACACATGGGCATGTCGAGACTGAGTTGTCCGTTTTTTGGAGAGGGGGACTGTGTGTGCCCTGGATTGCACAGATTAATACTACAGCCCGGTTTGTGCATTCCGAGAATTGAGCGAGATCGCGAGACAGCGAAAGGGTGTGTTATTCCACCTCCAGCAGCGAACGCGAAGGTCGCGATGACAGACGGGGACGTCATCCTGACTCTTTGATGAGCTGCACTTCTTGTGGGTTGCTGAACTCGCAAAATGGTATCGACTTCAGCACTGGTTGTCCTGTGAGTGCCACAGGCTGTCGTCTCCGGTGAACCTCAGGGTGGCCGGTGAAATGCATCGCTTCCCGCAACCAGTTGGCGCAAACAAGCGCATCTAAACCGGAGAACGCATTGTTCGATCGACCTTGTCGGCCTGAAAGATGGGCCGGCTCCCTCTGAAGCTTTTGTGCACCAGTGGCCGTTGTGGCTTGCCCTCGTGCTGAACACAACGGCCGCTTTTCCAAGTCTCTGGGACGCCCCGGGGGCGCCGACAGCACGACCACCCCCCAGAACGAGATCTGCATCCCTAGTGCGCCGGGTTTGGAGGGCTGCCTCCGGCCCCATTGGTTTTGGTATCGCGTGGTGGGCCCGTCGTCCTCCCAGTGTGAGGCACAGTGGGGTCTGGTTGCAACCAGCATCCTCTGAT